>CM040758.1:2772943-2789747 GCA_022829145.1 Albula goreensis
CCAAGACAACACTGCTACAGAGAGACTGACCACAGGGTAAGAGCCAAGCCAATACTGTTACAGAGAGAGACTGACCACAGGGTAAGAGCCAAGTCAATACTGTTACAGAGAGACACTGACCACAGGGTAAGAGCCAAGTCAACACTGTTACAGAGAGAGAATGACCACAGGGTAAGAGCCAAGCCAACACTGTTACAGAAAGAGACTGACCACAGGGTAAGAGCCAAGCCAACACTGTTACAGAAAGAGACTGACCACAGGGTAAGAGCCAAGACAACACTGTTACAGAGAGACTGACCACAGGGTAACAGCCAAGCCAACACTTTTACAGAGAGAGACTGACCACAGGGTAAGAGCCAAGTCAATACTGTTACAGAAAGAGACTGACCACAGGGTAAGAGCCAAGTCAACACTGTTACAGAGAGAGAGACTGACCACAGGGTAAGAGTCAAGCCAACACTGTTACAGAAAAACTGACCACAGGGTAAGAGTCAAGCCAACACTGTTACAGAAAAACTGACCACAGGGTAAGAGCCAAGCCAACACTGTTACATAGAGAGATTGACCACAGGGTAAGAGCCAAGCCAACACTGTTACAGAGAGAGACTGACCATAGGGTAAGAGCCAAGTCAACACTGTTACAGAGAGAGAGACTGACCACAGGGTAAGAGCCAAGTCAACACTGTTACAGAGAGAGAATGACCACAGGGTAAGAGCCAAGCCAACACTGTTACAGAGAGACTGACCACAGGGTAAGAGTCAAGCCAACACTGTTACAGAGAGACACTGACCACAGGGTAAGAGTCAAGCCAACACTGTTACAGAAAAACTGACCACAGGGTAAGAGCCAAGCCAACACTGTTACATAGAGAGATTGACCACAGGGTAAGAGCCAAGCCAACACTGTTACAGAGAGAGACTGACCATAGGGTAAGAGCCAAGTCAACACTGTTACAGAGAGAGACTCACCACAGGGTAAGAGCCAAGCCAACACTGTTACAGAAAGAGACTGACCACAGGGTAAGAGCCAAGTCAACACTGTTACAGAGAGACTGACCACAGGGTAAGAGTCAAGCCAACACTGTTACAGAGAGACACTGACCACAGGGTAAGAGCCAAGTCAACACTGTTACAGAGAGACACTGACCACAGGGTAAGAGCAAAGCCAACACTGTTACAGAGAGAGACTGACCACAGGGTAAGAGTCAAGCCAACACTGTTGCAGAAAGACTGACCACAGGGTAAGAGCCAAGCCAACACTGTTACAGAAAGAGACTGACCACAGGGTAAGAGCCAAGTCAACACTGTTACAGAGAGAGACTGACCATAGGGTAAGAGCCAAGTAAACACTGCTCGCATACGGTCACACATGCACAAAATTAACATTGGCGAATATTTGCCTCCCTTTCACTTTCATTCTGTGCAAGGAAGGGGGTGGATAAAACATTTGATTTTAGTTTTATTCATACTCAGATATAGAGTAAATACATATAAAAATAGCTGACTTAATTTTTAAAAATTCTTTTGTACTTTTTTTTTCCCAAGCTGGGGGGAGTCACAGCAGGGGGGCCAAAGAGCCGCATGTGGCTTGCGAGCCATAGGTTGCCGACCCCTGGACTCACAAGCCACATGCATTTCCCCTTCGGCTGTTATTCTACAGCCATCCAGTAGATGGAGACAGTGGTTGAGTTTTACCTTCTGACTTTCCAAATTAAGAAGGAAAGAACCAAGGGGCCAGCTTTCAAAAAAAAGTGTTGCTATCCAGAAGGCAGCGGGCTGAAACACAATTTTCCCATTGGATTCCATTCATTTTCGACACCATATTAAAAATATTTATCCTCATATAATGATATTCAATCTTATCTCAAAATAAAATGAACACTACAGGCATTATATTGCGGCAGTCTTTACAATTTTTTACAATAAACTTAAAAACTTTATTTCCTCAAAAATGCAGTGATGTCATATTCATACGCCTAAGACCTGCACAGAGCTGGTTGTGGGGAATCTGAAATGCTCTTGCTGGCCTCAGTTGTGGGCGACAGGCAGAATCTTCGTGCTCGTCCCGTGGAAAGTATACCAAAAGAGGAAATAATTGCATTATTAAAGAGTGTTTGTTCATATTCTTGTTTATTTCTTAATTAATTTGGGTTCTGCATTAAAATTATTGAAACAACCTGCAAGTTGTTGACAGCCCGTTACTTCTTATATTTTTATATTTTGGGTAGGGATGCACCGATCATAATTTTTATTTGGCAGATTCTGGTTTGTTTTGCTTTTTTTTTTTTTTTTAGCAACAGACAAGAAAGACAGAAAGAATACATGAATAACATGTTTATTTTCTCTTTACCAAGCCAAATGACTTAAACAGAAAAAAAATATCTATAGCCATGTGAAATTAGAGGCAGCAACTGCATATTAAGCACAATGAGCAAAACAAAGTTATGTACAAGTATGCTATGTACAAGTAGCATCAGCAGTTTTTTTATTTTAAATAATATTCAGTCTCTCTGGTTGGCACATCTTGTTGTTGCCTCTTCTTTGACTGGCCCAGTTGTGCCTGCACATTCTGAAGTCGTGATTATGCGAGAGGGGAATGTTTGATGTGGCTAACTATTCTTCTTCCTATCGCTGCAATGTCACTTATGCTGCACTGTGAGAACATCCCTTCATTTACTGCTAGCTGGAGTGTATGAGCCATACAAGACAAACTACCTGAGTGTCCTGCATTGCTTTCGATACATTTCGGGCATTATCTTGCAGAACTGCATGCACTTTGCTCTTTGGAATGTTCCAGCATTTTGTCAAAAGTCATTGCAAGAGCAGATGCTGTGTGAGAGCCAGAGAATTATTGTGCATGTAGGAGAACTTTATGTAGCTCAAAGTCAGGATCAATATAGTGGACCTTCAGACTAAGCATAGACATTGGGCTAACATCAGTGTCTAAAATGGCTGCCTAAACAGCAGTACTGCAGGCAACCGCCCGCTTTAATGCAGCTAAACTGGGTAGTAGCCTAGCAGCTGTATTGTGTACAGTAGTGTTTACTGTGTATTTGTGTATTTATTTAATATGTTTCCCTCTTGTTATCCCTTTAGAAAACCACACAGACACACCCTTACCCAAACCATAAATCCCCCACTCCAAGTTATCTTCACCTATGTGTACCCCATCATATAAAGCTCCAGTTCATGGAAACCTGTCTCCGTGTTCTTGCCGACACCCCCGTGGCAACATCTTTACAGTGCAACCACACCTTATGGATCCGAAGGAGCAGGCACAGTTTGCACCCTGCCCTTCACTACAATTACAATATCGGTTGCTATGCATTTTAAATACACAAGATATACATACATGGAAAATGAGTTTTGAAATGCATTCGTTTATATATTCTAAGGAAAGAACTTTGTGCACCCCCTTAGCTGTCTCCACAGTACTCTACAGTAATGCCCCTAAATCTGTTCACAGCTCATTAAGGCTGGACTGATTTTGACCAAGTACTCCATGCCAAATCTCTCGCTGTTCTTGGATAGACAAATGAGTAATGTGAGATTATACATCCAGAGGGATATGAATACTTCTGATGTGTTTTGTACCATTGTACCAAAAACAGTGGTTTAGTTCAATCATCAATGAACCAACTTTTGTTCATAACATTTTTCAGGTAAAAAAAATAAACAGGGATATGTAAAATACACAGCATGGTGAAGAATGAAGTATTTTGTTGATTTAGTGTGAAATTCTGTGATTGCAGCGTTGCAAAATACTGGAGGGACTGAATCTGTTCCTGGTTAAAATCTTCCGCTGTTTTCTGTGCTGTTTTAAGGTCCTGGAGAAGTGGAGAGCCGAATAATGCTGACAGTGGGGAGGACTGTGCTGTTATGCATCCAGACGGCTGGAATGATCTGCCCTGTTCCAATAAAGCATACTGGGTCTGTGAGAAACCTGCTCCATGATGATTGCAGTCACTGAAGTTTCCAAATGTCAAAATTAAGATGTTAAAATGAATTCTTGTTAATATGTCAATATGAAACTGCATTTCTGCTTTAAATTTGATACATGCAATTAAACTAAAAGTCACCTGAAATTAATTCTTCTCCCATATTTTTAATTACAGTAATTCTACAGTAAGAAGTGTTTGATTTCATTTATATATTTGTACATATTTTACTGGAAATATTATTACAATAATCATGTGCTCCAATTTCACTGTTAGCCCATGATGATCTTCCCTGTTCCGTTACAACATGCTGGGTCTGTGAGAAACCTGCTCCATGATTGCAGTCAGTGATGTTTCCATCTCAGAAAATGAAGATCGTTTAAAATGGATTTATGCTGAATGTAATCTTGTATCATGATATATGCAATTAAACTTAAAGTTCAGTACATTTTCACATATCAGTTGGAGAATCAATTTTCTGTTAGCCAACAATCTGCCTGAAATTAATGCTTTTCTGATTCATATTTTCTATAACAGATATTCTACAGAAACAGTGAGATGTGTTTGAATTCCTTTACATGCTGGTACATATCTTACTGCAAAATTATTGCTTTAATGTTTTCCAATTTCACCGTTAGGTTTTATATTTCAACTTGTATTTGTGTATGCACTTGTTCTTCCATTTATATGTTGATATATCTTTAGTTATTCCTCTATGATGCAATTAAATTGCAAAACACATTTCAATCCTAAGGTTATGGAGCTGTATGCTAATTGTATACTGCAAGGAGATGGAACATTTGAATAGTGTGTTGTAACTGCACACAATTAATAGGGGGTGGTACATTGTTCTAGTGTGGGCTAACTGTATTCAATAAACTTTAACAAATAAGAATATGGTAGTTGAGCTATTGCAGATCTGAAGTTGCACTGAAATATTGCAGAATAAAGTGAAAAATCAATGATTGAGAGACTTTCCTCACACTTGCAGATCCAGATCAATCTGTAAATAGTTTGGTTTAAATGATTTTTGAGGACTACAGTACCAGCAGGGCTATTCAACCTTGGTCTCAGAGGGGCCATAGTGCCTGCAGGGCTACCCTACCCTGGTCCTGGAGGATAACAGTTCCTGCAGGGCTACTCCATCCTGGTTCTGGGGAATGTTTTTATTTCCCAACACATGTTCTAATGTCACATCTTCATGACATGTGCAGACCAGGGCTGCAAGAAATGAAGTGGGATCTGGTTGATGTGCTGCACAGGATTAGAATGTGTGTGCCTGTCTGGTGGCAAGTATATATTATATTTTCCATCGAGGTGGAAAATGTAATGTATATTTATGTATGTTATAAATATAATTGATAATCTCGTGAGTAAAAAGAAATGAATAATGAAATAAAATGATAACAGATAACATGAGTGCATTATTGGAGACTGTTCAAATACACTTTTTACTTTTAATGAAATTGGGTTCTCTATTAAAGTCATTAAAACAAACAATTGTTGACATGTAGTGCATGCCAACTTTGTTGCGGAACTGTATATGGTATGATGAAGGGGTAACTCCTACAATGCGTAAATTAGAGGTAAATGCACAGGGCTGAGAATAGTCTGTAGACTGTAGGTAAATGATGAGCACAGGGCTGAGAATAGTCAGTAGACTGTAGGTAAATGATGGGCACAGGGCTAAGAATAGTCAGTAGACTGTAGGTAAATGATTAGCACAGGGTTGGGAAACGTTTGTAGACTGTATGGAAATGATGAGCACAGGGCTGGGATTCGTCTATAGACTGTAGGAAAATGATGGGCACAGGGCTAAGAATAGTCAGTAGACTGTAGGTAAATGATTAGCACAGGGTTGGGAAACGTTTGTAGACTGTAGGGAAATGATGAGCTGACATGGGTGGCTGTTGACCCTTGATTCAGCCAGTCCCAGATCCCAGATGTAACTTGCATATATAAAACAACTTCTCAAGAATTCCCAGACAATTTTACAGTTCATTTACACTGTATGAAATTGGAAATGGAAATATGCCACACAACATTTCTGCTTTGAAATTTTTTACTTAGTATGTATCGTGGGAAATTGTAATCTTATCAGCCGGAATGCATAATGAGATGTACATGTCTGGGGGCTTAAACTAGCAGATGACATGTGGTTTAGCTTTGACATTAGAGCTGGCGTCTCACACACAAAAAATGAGGAACAAACCCAACTTCCCTTCATCTTAAACTTGAGCTGATCTGTGAAAATAAGCATACCCCAGTCACCACTACATTCTGCATGTGTTGAGAGATAGGGCACTTTAAAATGGTGATACAGTACTCAACATACAAGACAGTATGGTGCACACACATTATTTATCAAGACCTAAAATATTGCATTATTAAAGAGTGCTTAAATATGCTTGTTTATTTTTAATGATATTGGGTTCTCCATCAAAAACAAATTGTTGGTGTGAACGTGAAACGTAGTGCATGCCTGCATCAGCTATATTGATTTTTTTCTTTATTTGTGGAAATGCATGGGGTATAATAAAGGAGTAACTCCTACAAGGCATAGAGTATAGGTAAAGGATTCGCTTAGGGGTAGAGATAATCGGTATATTGTAGGTAAAGGATTAGCCCAGGGCTGAGAATAGTCTGTATATTGTAGGTAAAGGATTAGCCAAGGGCTGAAAATAGTCTGTAGACTGTAGGTAAACGATTAGCCAAGGGCTTAGAATAGTCTGTAAACTGTAGGTAAAGGATTAGCACAGGGCTGAGAATAGTCTGTAGACTGTAGGTAAAGGGTTAGCCAAGGGCTGAGAATAGTCTGTAGACTGTAGGTAAAGGATTTGCCAAGGGCTTAGAATAGTCTGTAGACTATAGGTAAAGGATTAACACAGGCCTTACAATAGTCTGTAGACTGTAGTAAAGGATTAGCCCAGGGCTGAGAATAGTCTGTAGGTAAAGGATTACCACAGTGCTGAGAATAGCCTGTAGACTTTAGGTAAAGGATTAGCACAGTGCTGAGAATAGTCTGTAGACTGTAGGTAAAGGATTAGCCTAGGCGTAAGAATAGTCTGTAGGTAAAGGATTAGCACAGGGTTTAGAATAGTCTTTAGACTGTAAGTAAAGGATTAGCCCAGGGCTGAGAATATTCTGCAGACTATAGGGAAATGATAAGCCTGCATGGGTGGTTGTTGACCCTGCATTCAGCCATTTTTAACCACAGTCCCATATACTTTCATATATAAAACAACTTCTTAAGAATTGCCAGACAATTTTGTACAGTTAATTTAAAAAGCACGAAATTGGAAAATATGAAATATGCTACAAACAATTTCTGCTTTGAAATGTCGACTTAGACATATCGGACTGCAATCAGACTACACGGGCCAGCCTTCACTACTCATGTGCATTGATGAACCTTGGCCACTCATGACCACTTTCCCTTCCTTGGACCACTTTTGATAGGCACTGACGACTGCAGACCGAGAACATTACATTACATTAAGGGCATTTGTTAGACGCTCTTATCCAGAGCGACTTACGAGGCAAAGTGCATAAGAATGGTACAAAAAGTGCAAAGATAGCCCTAGAGATGGGGTTATCGACTATCTAAAGAGAAAGTAAACAACAGCCTTGGCTAAAAACAAATCACAGTTAAAAACAAGAGCAATAAGGGTAGAGACATTCCAAAGAGCAAGGGAGGGAAGGGGAGGGGAGGGGAGAGGTGCAG
This sequence comes from Albula goreensis, assembly GCA_022829145.1. NCBI lineage: Eukaryota > Metazoa > Chordata > Actinopteri > Albuliformes > Albulidae > Albula > Albula goreensis. Next base: position 2,780,606 of record CM040758.1, read on the forward strand.
CCTGAAGAGGTGAGTCTTCAGTCTACGCTTGAAGGTGGCCAGTGTCTCTGGGAAGGTCATTCCACTACCGGGGGGCCAAGACAGACATGACCTGGAAGTGCAGGAGTGGAGAGGGGGCAGCATCAGGCATACAGTATACATCAGTTTGGACACATTTGACTGCATGTCATTGTGAGATTGTGTCCTGTAGAATATCAGTGGTGAGATGTGTGCTAACACCTCCCCCCCCCCAATACATATTTATCATACAATGTGCCACTTCCTACATCCATCACAGTATTTATAATTCACCACTTTCTGTAAAGTATAGTACAGACATACACACATAACACAGAGCACACTGAGACTACAGAACCACTATCTGGACAATGGAGATGAGTGATGATATCTACGCCAATGCTGAGACCATACAGAACATAAAATCCACATCCACACCGGACCAGAACCCACCAACCAACCCAGGAGAACAGCACTCAGGTAAAACCACAACCACACATATGAAAAAAGAATGACAGGAAGATTTTATCTTGGTTTAGGTCTGAAAAATGTTCCTTGCTGTACAAGCAAAAATGTGCTCATTTCATGTAACATTTAGAAATGTGGTCTTGGTTCCAGTGCGAAACAACATATATATGCTAATGCATATGATGAAATGATTCTTTCAAGGGGTTAGTTTAGTGAATCTATGAAATACATTTTTTGCACACACAGCATGGTCTGTAGTGAGCATACGTGTTATACCATCTAATTGGTAACATCGAAACCGGACGTTGGCCCTTCTCCCACATAGTGATTTAGTTTTTCGTTATAGATCACTTAACTTTGAAAAAAAATTACGGGTGTAAAGGTATGTGCATTTATCCCAAACCGTTCAGTACTGGACGTTCGGTATGCGACTTCATTTCATTTGTATTCATTTCAATACACCCTGTGACCTAAACGATTACTGTCAAAATTGTCTATTAATGTCTACTACTCGTACTACCGTTTGATGTCTATCAGCTGCTAGTCGGCTTATAGATATATATATATATATGTGTGTGTGTGCGTGTGTGAGTGTGTGTGTATATACATATACATATATACTATTACTGCCATCCTTTTGGCAAACCCAAATGAGAGACCACAGCTGGAGGATCCTTGACATTTAGATATCCACTGTATGGGAGCAGTACGGTTTCCTGGGTAGTTACAGCGAAAATGGACAACAATTAGTGTCAAACTGTATGCCAACATTGTTCGTTCATCTGATGTCAGGTATGTCTGTGGATACACTTCAAACATGCCATTTACGACGGCATCACCCAATGTGTCGATAAGCAGAAAGATGAAAAACAGATAGGAAGGCAGGTCCTTCTCCCCACAGCATCCAAGCAGTCTCACACTGCAGATTCAGACTGCCAAACCAATAACTAATGCTATAGGAATGTTTATCACTGTGGATATGCGACCATACTCGGTTATAGAGAATACAGGATTTAAGCATATAGTCAAAGTGCTTGAATTTTGCTACAGTGCGCCTTCACATGTGCATTTCAGTCAGTCCGTTGTGCCTGCCCTGTATAAACGAGCGCAAGCTGCATTTGTTCAGGAATTATCAAAACGTCAGAGGATGCTTATGATGGAGCATCACTGACATTTGTGTTTATTGCATGTGTTATTTATTTTTTTCTTAATGACAATATGTCAATATCAGAATGCCTTAATTGTTACAGTCAGAATTGTGGCCAAGGAGCCACTGCTGAGTGTTTACATTTTTCAAAATAAATGAAATTTTTTTTTGTTTTCCCTGCTGCACCAAAAACGTACCAAACTGTGACACCAAAACCGAGGTGCACACCGAACCGTGAATTTTGTATACCATTTCAAGCCAAAGCAATATAACTTATTTCTGATAATACCATCCAAAATATGGCCACGCACTTGGCCAGGAAAAAAAGAACATTTAGTTCTCAAGTGTAATGCGCACCCCTAATTTTTAGATTTAAAAACCTGGACAAAAAAGTGCATATTATACACAAATAAATGCAGCTTCTGGTTTTCAAACTAGCAGTTATGATCAGAACCAATAGGAATCTGCAAGGAGCAGCTAAGAGTAGGACGAAGAGAAGAAGTTAATATAACGATGTTATACTGAGTACCACATTGTCAATTCAGTAAAAAGAGACCATTCCTAGTACATTGGCGTTCCTCTACAATAGCCTCAATGAGTTACTTTGACACCCCTGAGCACACACAGGGCAATATAGGATAGCTGAACTGGCTATGTTTCCATCTCTTTTACTGTTGGCACATGCTTTAGACAAAAAAACCTGGCTGAAGCAAGTAGTAAGTAAGAACTGGAGACAACAAAATGAAATGCACACAACAAAAGTCGGCTTTCGGCGTTTTCATCAGTTTAATTTCGCTTTCTCATGAGTGATTTTCTTGCTCTCAGAAGCTTTCTTCCCTTCTGGGGAAAAGCACGCCTTTTCTAACCTGGACTGATGAGGAAATTCAGCTCATGTGTCCAGTAAATGTAGCCCCAAAGGGTACTTTAATGAAAGCTTCTTCCACTAAAATACTGAACTCCTGCAACTTGCCAGTCAGAAACCTCTCCACACCTGAGCTTGGAGCCCCACCTCACCCCCTAAACCCAAACTGCCACTGCTACCCAGGTACACACACTCACACATCATCATTTGTTCTAATGGTGACATTTACGATTTCTACAGCATTGGCATAGCTGTACTGTTAATGAAAGGAATGTTGGTGCTTATAACGAAACCATGGCTGGTTGGACTAATTAGAACTTTGTAACACAGTTTACAGACTGAAAACTCTGAAATCAGAAAAAAGAAGACTGTTAAAATCAAAATGTACTTGTGCAGCATGTTTCTCAGACATTTGCCACAGTACGCTTTATGGTAGACAATGGCTTTTAGCCACCAAAAAAGCAAGTCTATGGGAACAGTGACAAGGAAAAACTCCCCTTGTGAAACACACATGGAGGGAGGAACCAGAGCTGCCCGACTTGAGAGGGGGGAGCCCATCCTCCTCTGCCTGGCACAGGGCGTTAATCTGTACTGGCCAACATGGTCGATCAGGCAAACAATATGCAGAGGCAGCTGAAGGGTGCGGTCCTGGATGACGTACCAGGTGGTGACGGAGGGGGAGGTGGGGTCAGAATGCTCAGCGACTTGGGGCACAGACCCCACCAGGGACATGGGGACACAAAACTGAGACCAGACAGTTTGGAGAGGGCAATGGGGTAGCAGCAGTTACAGAGATTAGAGACTTCACAACAGGCAATCCTGCCAGGAGCCTGCCATGGCTGCATAGGTACTGGGACAGAGATAGAGCACCAGTGTATTCATGAGAGAGACAAGACACCTACTTACTCATCCAGAGTTTACATAAGGAAAAAGGAGTCACAGCTCTTGAAAAATAACAGTAAGGAAAAGAACTCAATGACCACAGGCTTCTCCAACCCTGTCTCCAGACTATAAGCCTGACCAAAAAGGTAGGTTTTAAGTCTAGCCTTAAACATTAGTGTGTGTGACTTTCATACAAATTTTGGTTTACCGTTCCACAATAGTGAGGCTCTGTAGGAAAACGCTCTACCACCTGTTAATTCCTTAGATATTACCGGTATTAGGAATATCAAAAAGCCAGCATCTTGAAAGCTTCCTCGTGGTCTGATTAAAACAGATTAGTTAAGTGCTCAGGTGCAGTTTCAGTTCCTCTTATGGGGCCAAAGTCCTGAACATGTGAACTAAAAATAAAAGATAGATGAAGTGGTGATAAAGGAGGCAAGAACAGGAGGAAAGAGCCAGGATCAACAATCCTGTGAACATGCAAAAGTCACTGAATAATTCCCTGAAGTGCTCTTCAGCAGTGATGTCCCATAATCCTTAGTGATTTTAGTGTCTGTGTGGATCTTAATCTGCAGGTAGAAGAATCTACAGACTGACTGCAGTGTGTCTGGGGCTACTGACCGTTCTACTGCTGATCATCATCACAGCAATCAGTATCCACTGTGAGTATCTGTTACTGACCACAACACACCCCTACTCTGTATCTGCTACTGACCACATCACAGCACTCTGTAGTATGATGCCTTATGGGTATTTACTTTTAAGGATAAAGTTATCATTTGGACATTGGGAGATATTACCCATACACAAAGAGGGCATTAGAGGGCATATGTTTCATATGTAATCTTAGAATCCTGTAAATGACAAATGATGTGTGTGAACTAGTTCTGCTCACATGATTGGATGAGACTCACTAGAATGCCCCTTACTCTGTGGCAAACCCCTGAGCCTCGCTTGCTTCCCGGAACATATTGAGAATTCCTGTAAATTGTTGCAAAGTTTTGTTTGCTTCAATGCTAGTCTAGTGTATGTGGATGACATTTCAGTTGATCCATTTCCCCCAAAACCTTTGTGTCTTTCTTGTCTTCTACTTTCTCTGTTGCTAGGCTGGCCGGTTGACTGGCTAGCTGGTAGCTAACCCCTGATAGAGTGCAGTAGGGTGTTAGCTGTTCCAACTTTCAGTACTTAATAGTTGATTACATATAATTCTTGGTGCTACCAGTAATCAAACAAGCCTGGATGAGTTAACATATTTTGAGATAACATCATCTGTACTTGTAGAACTGGCTGTACTTGTGTAATGCGTGTACTGTGGACATGATCCTTTTCAAAACTGATAGAAAAAAATGAGTTTTCAAAAATATCCGGATATGTGCATACAAGGCCACAGACCAAGCCAAAAGCTACATGAGCATGGCAGCACCCTCAGATAAGGGAAAAAATGCTGTTATGACGGTAATGGTGGTGACAGGCTCAACACCGTGGTACAACTCCTAATACCGTGGTATGACGGTGATGCGGTTACTGTTGCAGCCCTATCTGTTACCAACCACATCTCAGCCACTCTGCATCTGTTACTGGTCTGTAGTTATTGGTTTGGGCAGGTGGCTCATGGTGTCAGGGAGTGGGATTCAATAAACAGCACTATGGTTTTACCTTCATCTACAGACAATGGAGTGCTAAACAATACCATGGAGAAGCACAGCACACTGTCTGAAACCCTGAACCAACTGCAGACCAATTACAGCAGCCTAACAGCAGAGAGAGACCAGCTACAGACCAATTACAGCAGCCTGACAGCAGAGAGAGACCAACTACAGACCAATTACAGCAGCCTGACAGCAGAGAGAGACCAGCTACTGACCAATTACAACAGCCTAACAGCAGAGAGAGACCAGCTACAGACCAATTACAACAGCCTTAGAGTAGAGAGAAACCAGCTACAGACCAATTACAACAGCCTAACATCAGAGAGAAACCAGCTACAGACCAATTACAACAGCCTAACATCAGAGAGAAACCAGCTACAGACCAATTACAACAGCCTAACATCAGAGAGAGACCAGCTACAGACCAATTACAACAGCCTAACAGCAGAGAGAGACCAGCTACAGACCAATTGCAACAGCCTAACATCAGAGAGAGACCAGCTACAGACCAATTACAACAGCCTAACATCAGAGAGAGACCAACTACAGACCAATTGCAACAGCCTAAGAGCAGAGAGAGACCAGCTACAGAGAGAGCTGGGTAAGTAACAGATCTAGTCTGTTTAAGTACCATAAATGTTACATTTGAATGTGTGTTTGAAAGTGTACACAAGTGTGAGCACTAAGATTGTTCCTCTTTTATGTTTTAGAAGATACATGTCCCCAGGGCTGGATAAAGTTCAGCTCCAGATGTTACTACATTTCCAATGAGGAAATGACTTGTACCAAATACCAGTTTAATTTCTCTCTCCGTCACCTGTTCCTCTCTTCTGTTGAAAATCATAACCCGATCAGTGCCCCATCCCCCTCACCTGTTCCTCTATGTTGTTAATTATGATCAGATCAGCTTCTCTCTCTCTGCAGTATTGTCGGCCCTCACTCCAAGTCTGAGGTCATAATTCATAAAAGCAATTAAAATACAGAAATCATATGTCTGCTTTAAGATAAAGATAAATCAAAAATAACTAATTTATTGGGACTTATTTGGGCCATTTACATCTCCCCTAATAAATTCCCAGTGTGTGGAGATCTGAATGTCCAGACAAGCTTCCTATCTGATTTCTGAATCAGATACCATGGGGGTCAATCGAGTAACAACACATTTTACTTGAATAAAAGTATAGTTACAATACGGGCATTCAGTAATTTGCTACACTACATGTACATGTTTTCCTTTTAGAAAAGTCAGGTAAGATTTAAAATGTACCAGGTCAATAAACTTGTTGCACATTTTGTTAGTTATATCCTTACACCGTATGTACTAAAATAAGGAACTGTTCAAAAGGCAGTAGCTAACATGCATTTTTATTTAGTCTATCGACTAATTGTCTGGGATAGGTAAGTTGGGGGTCATGGTCTTTGCAACAGTCACTATTATATGCCAAGTAAACTGTTGTAATGTCAAATTTTAGAAATCATACAATCAATGTAGTGATATATAATACAACCTGAATCTGCCCAAACATTAAGAAAGATTACTTGTCTTGCATATAGTCCCCCTAACATGTAGTGGGTGTGTCTTCTTGTTTGTCTGCTGTAAGAATTTTCCCAAAAACCTCTCAAAATAATCGTAACTTTGTGCAAGCAGAACTCTTTTTTTTTGTAAAGTGAGTGAACCACCCAATTCGTTAACGGTCATTGTAGTGCAACTTCAACTATGTATTAATTTGCTTGCATAAGTAGTTGACACACTATATGCGTTTCAAAATTAAAAGGCAGATTTTCTGTCCTTGTTGCATCACTGAAAATAAAGAAAAAATGATGATGTGAGTAATAATACAGTTGCCTACCAATAGGTTTTATTCACTCAGAATCAGAGTGGCATCTGACCCTAGTCTATCGCCTATGTAAGGTCAGGTGGCGGGTGGATTAATGGGTGTAAGGAGCTAGGGAAAGCTCAGCTTCCCAAAACAGCCTCCTTTCTCCCAGTTTGTACAGAAGTTGAGCAGGCGACAAAAAATTGCCTTTGAATGGTATGGAGTATAGCAAGGCATTTAGTTAAACCGGCAAATTTTAAATACTTACCCACATGGAAGTAGGGACCCTAAGCCTGCAGTTGAACTGAAGTTACAAACAGCACATCAGAAAGATAGGCACTCATGCCAGGCTGAAAGTAGAAGTGAAGATGAGGGGGACAGCAGGTTGGATGACTTTTAAATCTGTGTGAGGACCACACCATTCATGCAGGTACTCATGAGAGTACTACTACGGAAAAAATATGCAAACCTCTGGTTATAATGCACCATTACACATTGCACACACACCTACACATACACAAACACACTCGTACACAGAAGACAGATAAGGTCAGAGACAGTTTTTCTGAGAAGGACTGGCTGTCACTCATTTTTCTCCCCCTACATGTCAGACAAAAATTGCACCCCTGGTAAAGGCAAATGTCTGTGTTGCTAATGAGGGGTTTGATCAAAACCTGTATAAAATCTGTTTGCTCTTGTAGATATTTCTCTCAGCCTTTCACCATATCTGGATTGGCCTGACTGATCGTGAAAGCGAGGGGACCTGGAAGTGGGTGGATGGCACAACACTGACCACAGGGTAAGAGCCCTGTCAACAGCCAAGCCAACACTGCTACAGAAATTGAGACTGGCCACAGGGTAAGAGCCAAGTAAATACTGGTACAGAGAGACTGACAACAGGGTAAGAGCCAAGTAAACACTTACAGAAAGACTGACCACAGGGTAAGAGCCAAGTCAACACTATTACAGAGAGAGACTGACCACAGGGTAAGAGTCAAGTCAACACTGTTACAGAGAGACACTGACTACAGGGTAAGAGATAAGTCAACAGTATGTGATTGGCGGTGTGTTGGCAGTGTGTAAAGAGGTGAGAGTTGTCATCATGTGAATTGAAGGAGTCATGTGCTCCACCTCTTCCTCCTCCTCCTGAAGTCAGCAGGCAGGGTTGATGCAGGAGACAAACTAGTTTGTTTGAGTTTAAATTAGGTAAAATATGCTTTGATTCTGACAATCAATGTGGCCAGTTTTTGTTAGATACTGTTATTGTCATTTCAATACATCTGTACAGTGCTTTGCTTGGTCTATGACTTTTATGAAGCTTAGCAAACATATTTGTCACAGTCACAGAGAGGAATACTATTCTTTCAGACACTAGCTGGTATGTTCACTAAATGGATATTAATTCTGTTGGATCTATTGGAATACTAAATCATTTGTCCGAAGGAATTATTTTGGAAGGTTTTTACATGTGAAATTTTGTGGTAAAATGGAAAAATATGCAGAATGGACTGACTTAATCTCTTCTTGGTGAAAATCTTCCTGTTTCCTGTGTTTTTTAAGGTACTGGCGAAATGGAGAGCCTAATGATTCTGGCAATTCAGAAGACTGTGCAGTCATCCATGGAGAGAATCCTCGGGCCAACTGAAATGATGTTGCATGCAACTCTAAATCACACTGGCTCTGTGAGAAACCTGCTCCATGATGACTGCGTTTTCCATCTCTGTAAATTTAGATAGTTTAAAAGGATGGCCCTATCTTAATCATCCGCCAAGAGAATTATCACAAATCAGTAAATCTAATATGTTCACATCTGTTATCAGCCAACCATATCTATACCCTCCTATTCAGAAAAAGCAGTATCAAGCAGACCAGAATTTCAGAATTGTACAAAACTCACCAAAATCGTCTATTTTGCATGTGAGCTGAAATATAAATATTTTTTTTTTCAATGAAATTCATATTTTGAAATTCTGTCATCAGATTTCTGAATGGTCTGATCAATAGGGAAACAAGGTCTGACAAAATAAATGTAATATCCTACTATCGCTATGTGCACAAAATAAATAGTATAAATAAAAAGTATAAAATAATGCCAGTGCTGTCAATGTCTATTTTAATGTTTAAATGTAATAATGGTATGGGGTGTGGAAAAGACTTATTTCAGTGTTTGCCTGTATTTAGATGTTCGCTTCACGTCAAATAATTCACCAGGTCTGCTAAAATAAATCATGAAATCGATATCTTGCAAACTGGCTATCAACAATGGTGCAGCCCAGGCAGGGAGAATTGAAAAATTCGGCTGTAAATGTGAAGATACCCT
>CM040758.1:2790247-2815750 GCA_022829145.1 Albula goreensis
TCTCCTCCCAGACCTGGACTGAAGCATCCACCAACTCCTGGACAGTCTGTGGTGCAACGTGGTGTTGGTGGATGGAACAAGACATGATGTCCCAGATGTGCTCAATTGGATTCAGGTCTGGGGAACGGGTGGGCCAGTCCATAGCATCAATGCTTTCGTCTTGCAGGAACTGCTGACACACTGCAGCCACATAAGGTCTAGCATTTCCTTAGATTAGGAGGAACCCAGGGCCAACCGCACCAGCATATGGTCTCACAAGGGGTCTGAGGATCTCATCTGGGTACCTAATGGCAGTCAGGCTACCTCTGGCGAGCACATGGAGGGCAGTGCAGCCCCCCAAAGAAATGCCACCCCACACCATTACTGACCCACTGCCAAACCGGTCATGCTGGAGGATGTTGCAGGCAGCAGAACGTTCTCCACGGCGTCTCCAGACTCTGTCACGTCTGTCACATGTGCTCAGTGTGAACTTGCTTTCATCTGTGAAGAGCACAGAGCGTCAGTGGCGAATTTGCCAATCTTAGTGTTCTCTTGCAAATGCCAAACGTCCTGCACGGTGTTGGGCTGTAAGCACAACCCCCACCTGTGGACATCAGGCCCTCATACCACCCTCATGGAGTCTGTTTCTGACCGTTTGAGCAGACACATGCACATTTGTGGCCTGCTGGAGGTCATTTTGCAGGGGTCTGGCAGTGCTCCTCCTGTTCCTCCTTGCACAAAAGCGGAGGTAGCGGTCCTGCTGCTGGGTTGTTGCCCTCCTACAGCCTCCTCCACGTCTCCTGATGTACTGGCCTGTCTCCTGGTAGCACCTCCATGCTCTGGACACTACACTGACAGACACAGCAATCCTTCTTGCCACAGCTCACATTGATGTGCCATCCTGGATGAGCTGCACTACCTGAGCCACTTGTGTGGGTTGTAGACTTCGTCTCATGCTACCACTAGAGTGAAAGCACTGCTAACATTCAAAAGTGACCAAAACATCAGCCAGAAATCATAGGAACTGAGAAGTGGCCTGCGGTCACCACCTGCAGAACCACTCCTTTATTGGGGGTGTCTTGCTAATTGCGTATAATTTCCAACTGTTGTCTATTCCATTTGCACAACAGCATGTGAAATCGATTGTCAATCAGTGTTGCTTCCTAAGTGGACAGTTTGATTTTACAGAAGTGTGATTGACTTGGAGTTACATTGTGTTGTTTAAGTGTTCCCTTTATTTTTTTGACCAGTGTTTATATATACTAAAGGTTTTCCCTCTTGTAGCTAGGTGCACACTTGTAATGGTGATTGGTAAATGTAGCCAATGTGTTTGACATTGTAGCTTAATCATTGATAAAACCTGGTTGTGATCTTTCAGTGAGTTTCTTTTTCAGAGTCACAGAAGTGCTACAGCTCCATTTTAAACGTCAGCTCCATTTTAAGTAAGATTTAACCTCATATCAAATAACGAGGCCCTAAAACAGAAAGTTGAGTAAATTAATCATATTTTATCGGTTGGAGAATTAATTTTCTGTCTGTCAGACATCAAAATGACTGAAATTTCTATACTTGTCTAATCCCTTATTTTCTATTATAGTTCCAGTTGTGGCCACTGTGCCAAATGGTGAGTGGAAGGAAAACACAACTAAAAGTTCAACAAAAAAAGGGGCCAAAGGTCATTTATTAACCTCTTTTGAGGGGAAAAGGAAACACAAATGGTCCAAATACAAAATAGAGCAGAAACACAAAAACAGCACCGCCATCCAGCACACCAAAACACAAAACCGAAAAAAAGACCCCTTCAGCCTCTTCGGCTGTGCTTTAATAAATGGCCTAATTGAAGGCAAGTGCTCACGGCTGAGTTGATTAGAAATCACTCTCAGGTGAGCCTGCCTGTTAGTGAGACCTCTGCTGTTGCAGCTCCAGTTAGCCCTCCAGGCTGAGGGAGGGAACCAGGAGACTGACAGCAGTACAATGGGAGGAGCCGAAGAGCTTGATCCTCCCTCCATCTCTCCCGGTGCCACACAGTATGATGCATTCTGTTCCAGTATAATAATATTTATTTCATTTCATTTCATTTCATGTGTTTGTACATATTTTAATGGCAATATTAACATTTTTATTCCAATTTAATTTACCCATTTAGGCTTTGCATTTTATATTCAACATATCTTTCATCTTTTAATTTTGTTATTTCTCTATGATGTGATGAAATTGCAGAAGACATTTTCATAACATTTCAAACTGTTAGTTTTATGGCTGCTGTATTCTTCAAACAAACTCCAGCTTAGAATGGTGGACAGTGTCTGAAAGTGTGTGGGATTGTGTCAGGCAATTTTTGTAAATTTCCGTCTCTGAAATTCCGATGCCCACTTCCCCAGCAACTGGCAGGTTTATGTGTGAAAATGGGCAGGGTTTCAAGTTTTTATTATTTCAGAAATAGTGTTTTCCTGTATTTACATCTGTTTGACTTTTCATACGCCGAGTGCAGAGTCGCCCATAAAGCTCTCATGTTGGGAGATCATGGAGGCTGTGGGCTGCATTCTGGCCCAGATCCGAACACTGCCGTCCACTTTGAAGAGGATCTGAAGTGGGCTACAAATTATGTCTGAAATTAGAACGAAAACTCATGCTATGTAAGAGTTTCTAATCTGCATATACAAAGCCAACAAATTACAGTAAAATAACATTCAAGGTTTAACTGAAGGCTGTGCTTCAAACAGAATTGTGGTTTGCATTGTTTGTCTTTAATTGGTTATAATGCACAGCTGTATCTAATTGTCTTTAATTGGTTATAATGCACAACTGTATCTATTAAATGTCAATGAAAGCTTTGCAGCCTGAACATGCATTCTTGCAAGTCATACACAGTTGTATTCATTGAATGTTAATGAAGCCTGTGTAGTCTGAATATACAATTCTCAATAAATGTTGCAAAGAGAGTTGCTGTCCGAACTCTTTTTTTCTTTTCAACTGAAAATTTCCGTGGATTAGCAGCCCTTTTCTTCTTATTTTTGTACCCTTTATTTAATATTGTCCACATGACTGCATGTCTTTTTTCCCAATAGAACACAAAAATTATGATTTCAGATGAATTACCATTTCCTCTCTACTGACTCTCCTCTCTTAAACCAGGTACTTTAATGTTTGGAATCACTGTAGATGCTGATAAAGAGCTGATTATGAAAATGATGGTCTTGAAAAGATATATGTTTAAACATGTTCGGTTTCTAAGCCCTGAATTAACTTCCAGGCACTCCCATCCACCATAAAATTAATTGTGTGGCCAAGGGGGAGAAGAGAGAAGTAAGTTCATGTTTGTGACAGTAGAGGTTTGCTTCCGTGTCACTTCCTGTTGCAACATTTTGGTATTTTTGTGTTTTCTGCTCTTATGGGTTGCCTCTGTCCTTTCTTGGAAGAGATAAGTGGCTGGTTTGTGGAATTTTCATTTCACTAACTCATTCATTCACTTTGTGATCCATTCATGCTCTTAGTGGATCAGTTCTGTAGCCTAGACTCTAAAGTTTGTCTTAGTGTTAGCAGTCCAATAATCCTTTTTACATTACCATAATAATTTATAAAAGGTTAATCCACCAAACTGCTAATTTTGAATGATTTAATTCTGAGATTTAATTTGTAAATTGGAACCTAATCTGCTTCTCCGGTCGTCAAAGTCAATGTTGTCTATTGACAAAGTAGTAACTTTGACCGATCCTGAGGATATCTAAGCCATTTACAATTCTCAATTGCCATTTGTGGTTCATAGGCTGACAGGATGAAGCCATTCCAGACTGTGACGCTTGACGTTGCTCACTCTCTCGCACATGTAGTCTTTGTGATCGTCTGTCTTCAGGTTGGAAGAGTGCGTGTTCAAATCAAGTCGGAATCAAGAAATCTTCTGATTTGCATTTGAAGGTTTTTCTCTGCCAAGAAAGGTGGTGGAAAACAGGTTTAATGAACCCTGGTAGAGTGGACCTACACCCGGCTGTCAATCACCGGCTTGTTTGAGCCAATCGAAAATGATCTTCACTCCACAGCTAGTGCAGTCATTAGCCCAAATCCTCCTGCCGCTGATACTGTATGGTGGCATCAATGTAAATTTACCAGTTAGAGTTTACTCTTCTGGTACTTAGATTTGAGTGTTGGTGAATTCCTTTTCATGCTTTTGAACTTTTCCGTGGTCAAATATTCTGTGGGATGGTCTTTTGATATGACTGGTGCTGAGCACAATGATGTCAACCAGAAATGTGGAAAGACTTCTATGGTAGGATACATGGATGGATCCTTTGTTTGTTGGAACACAAGAGGGAAACAAAATGATCTGGGGCCTCCGATGATTTTGGAACACTGATCTCCTCCACTGAAGCAAGGATGGCCCTTGGCAGACACTTTGCCTTGCGAGGCATACAACACTATGGGGCGGGAAGCATGTCTTTCAGATTCTCAACATCAAAGGCTGTTTAATCACTGCACATTTGTATGATGTGATGTTCATCTGCTGTACCAAATGCAGCATCTGCTCTGCCAGCATTTGTGCTATTGTTTTGTGGCTCAACCAAGTTTTCCTCCAGCTGCTTGGAACACAGCAGACTTGCATAAATTTAGCAGCTAAAGTCACGTGCCTGAACAGGGACTTGAACCCTGGACCCTCAGATTAAAAGTCTGATGCTCTACCGACTGAGCTATCCAGGCTCTTGGTTTTTTGCCTTTGGGAGGGGCCCAGGAGCCTGATCGATATCCGTATCCGGCATTTGTTCTGAGCAAAATAACAAGCTAACAGCTTCTCTAAAACTTTTTAATGACAATTTTATGACCATACAGTACCAGTATGAACACCATCTGTACCATCTGTAATACTTAATAATTTATCTTGTTCATAACCACACAAACTATTTGATCTCATAAACTTTCTTCTATGCATGAAGTTTTTGAAAACCCATCCAAGAACTTTATCCAGAGTGTCCATTCCTGTTATGTGGGCAAACGTAATTCATTCTCTGGTACACCTGTATACGATTGTATTCACCTGTAGGTGATTGTATCCTTCTTTTGAGAGACTATTCCTAACCCCCATAGATATGTAGCATATAATGTTGCAAATAACCACTTCCTTCATCAAACCCACAGAGTATTTAATACAACCCTTTCTGTACAGTAGAGTGCAAACACACACACACTCACACGTACCACAGAACACACTCAGACTGCAGAGCCACTATCCAGACAATGGAGATGAGTGATGGTGGTAACTACACCTCACGGGACCAGAGCCCACCAAACAAGGCAGGAGAACAGCACTCAGGTAAAACCGCATCACACACATTAATATATGCACATATTCATGGGTTTACATTAGAAATACCAGCCATTAATCAACAAGTCAGGGGTGATAACTATTTGGACACAAAATGATCAGTGCGTGTAAGTATGAAACACTGAATGGCGACAGAGTAATGGCGAATGAAATGGTCTTGTATTAGAAACATTTATTGAAAATTGTTTCACTTTCAAGTAAATGAGGTTTCAAAATAAAGGCTTTACTTTTTTGCCTTGGCTCACATGCCTGTTTGGAAAATGAAAAGTAACTTGCATGTTAGAGTTATTCATTCATATTTCTCCATTTGCCTCATGTGAGCTTGCACAAAAATAGAAATAAAAATAGCACAGATTGAAAAGTGTCAAATGTATAATAACTGAAGGACAGATGTGTCCTGTTTTGTTTTGGTCTAAATTGGATATAACGAATTGGAACGTTCTTTGTTGTACAAGACAGTTAAAATTAGTTCATATTTACCACTGTGTAAACACAGGAATTTATAGCAGCACATAAAACCTGAATTTCACACCAGAATACGTGCAATAGAATGATCTGGCATCAAAGGGTTCACCCTTTAGAGCAATGCTCTGCTTCTAAATAAAGATTCAAAGACAGAATGCAAGGAGATGCATTTCATGGCAGAGGTGCACATAACAGCGCAAAACCTGTTCCTTTGCTCATACATGCATGGTCATATTCAAACCTAAAACTTTTAAATAAAACTAGCTTGAAACAAAAAGCAAAACAAAACACACAAAAATTGGTTATTCTGGACGATACTCAGTTCAAGTTCATTTTTGGCTTTCTTTAAATATCCTGAAAGAGGAAATGAAAATCACTGGCTCATCATCAGAATTCCCTTTGAACGTGTTCTCTAGCGGCAGTGTCCCATAATCCTCAGTGATTTTAGTGTCTGTGTGGATCTGAATCTGCAGGAGGAAGAAACTACAGACTGACTGCAGTGTGTCTGGGGCTACTGACCGTTCTACTGCTGATCATCATCACAGCAATCAGTATCCACTGTGAGTAGCAGTTACTGACCACAACACACCCCTACTGTGAATCTACTGTCTCTGTTACTGACCACATGACACGTCTCCTCTGTATTCACTGTGAGTAGCAGTTACTGACCACAACACACCCCTACTGTGAATCTACTGTCTCTGTTACTGACCACAACACACCCCTATTCTGTGCCCACTGTATCTGCTACCAACCTACCAACCAGTTCCAATGTATCTGTTTCTGGTCTGTAGTTATTGGTTCAGGCAGGTGGCTCATAGTGTCAGGGAGTGGGATTCAGTAAACAGCACTTTGGTTTTCCCTTCCTCTGCAGACAATGGAGTGTTAAACGATACCATGGAGAAGCACAGCACACTGTCTGAGACCCTGAACCAGCTACAGACCAATTACAGCAACCTAACAGCAGAGAGAGACCAGCTACAGACCAATTACAGCAGTCTAACAGCAGAGAGAGACCAGCTTCAGACCAATTACAGCAGCCTGACAGCTGAGAGAGACCAGCTACGGACCAATTACAGTACCCTAACAGCAGAGAGAGACCAGTTACTGAGAGAGCTGGGTAAGTAAACAAATAGTATCTTTACCATACCATAAATATTACATTTCAATGTACGTTTGAAGGTCTACCCAAGTGCATGCACTGAGGCTGTTTCTCCTGTGTGTTTCAGAACATCCATGTCCTCAGGGCTGGATAAAGTTCAACTCAAGATGTTACTTTGTCTCCAAGGAGAAAAAGACCTGGAGTGAGAGCCGACAATACTGCAGAGAGAGAGGAGCTGATCTGGTCATAATTAACAACAAAGAGGAACAGGTAAGAGAGAAAGGATTTAACTAAAACACAGAAATTACATATCTGGCTAAAAGTTGAGAGGCAAGCTCCCTGTCTGATTTCAAAACTGAAGGTGGTAACACTCACATAATGGGTAACAATTACATCAAAAATGTTGTTGACGTTCCAAGAAATGGCTCAGACCCACAGGTAAAAAGAATGAGAAAGCTGTTTATGAAACCTCATTCTATATGTTGCCAATGAAGGTATTCCGAGAAGAAACATGTATTTCTCTTGCTCTTGGTAGCAGTACAGTTTACACAGCATGGAGAATTTAGACTCTTGCTGTTTTGGAGCTTTCACTATTAACGCACTAATGCCCTTGACAGATGACAGCCAAATTATCATGCTTCTCAAAAAAAAAAAAAAAAAAAAACAAACACACACACAATGCCCAGCAATCTGTTCAATATTATGCAATGATACAGGTCCAAAACAACACAGAAGATTTTAAAAAGCATTCAAAACTAGGGTAGCAACTTTCAATCGAGTTACAAATATTCCTTGGATTAAAATTCAGTAAAAATTCCTTCTTTTTCATCTGGAAAAGAAGGCCAAAGGACTATTAAATTCTGAATCATAATAAAGATCTAAAAGCTTCCTCAGTTTAACCTGGAGAGAAACGTAGCTTAATCCATGCTAACACTGACGTTTACACTACTAAGCAATGTCTTGAGGAAAAGTCAAACTGTATTCTGCCAAATTACTGGATATATCAGGCCACATTTACACATTTATATGAAAAGTATACATAAATGAACTGGCCAACGGCTTGGAGCACACTAGGGACAAATATTATTGAAATATGGACACAATAAATTATTAGCCATACTTACCTACTATTCAAAAATGAACAATGACAAAATTGACATGATTTTCATTCACTGGTATACAACTCCCAATAGAGGACCAGTCCAAGATGGTTGTGACCAATAAGGCTCATGTTCCTAAAGAGGGGTTTGATCTCTGCAGCAAGGTTGAATCTGTTTAAAATCTGTTCGCTCTTGTAGATGTTTCTCACAGTCTTTCAAACTACCTGGATCGGACTGACTGACAGCGATGAAGAGGGGACCTGGAAGTGGGTGGATGGGACAACACTGACCACAGGGTAAGAGCCAAAAAAACACTGTTACAGAGAGAGAGACTGGCCACAGGGTATGAGCAAAGTCAACACTGTTACAGAGACAAACTGACCACAGTGTAAGAGCCAAGCCAACACTGTTACAGAGAGAGACTGACCACAGGGTAAGAGCCAAGTCAACACTGTTACAGAGACAAACTGACCACAGTGTAAGAGCCAAGTAAACACTGTTACAGAGAGAGACTGACTACAGGGTAAGAGCCAAGTCAACACTGTTACAGAGAGAGACTGACCACAGGGTAAGAGCCAAGTAGACACTGTTACAGAGAGACACTGACCACAGGGTAAGAGCCAAGTCAACACTGTTACAGAGAGAGACTGACCACAGGGTAAGAGCCAAGTCAACACTGTTACAGAGAGAGACTGACCACAGGGTAAGAGCCAAGTCAACACTGTTACAGAGAGAGAGACTGACCACAGGGTAAGAGCCAAGTCAACACTGTTACAGAGAGAGACTGACCACAGGGTAAGAGCCAAGTCAACACTGTTACAGAGAGACTGACTACAGGGTAAGAGCCAAGACACTGTTACAGGGTAGAGCCAAGTCAACACTGTTACAGAGAGAGAGACTGACCACAGGGTAAGAGCCAAGTCAACACTGTTACAGAGAGAGACTGACCACAGGGTAAGAGCCAAGTGAATAACCAAAATTTCTGTGCTTTTTTTTCTGTTTTAAAAATGAGCCTTTCAACATATATGTGGTTTTAGTTCAGTTTAGTTTTTTTGATGATGAGTGGTTAGTTTTCTTAAAGACAGCTATTTTCAGTTTCAAAATATTGCCTATTTTGAGATAAAATAATTTCTTTTTTTTTAAAAAGGTTAGTGTTCAACGTTTCAGTCAAAATATTCAAAAATAATTTCATAGTACATGAAGCATTACCATCTGTAAGGTACCATTGTTGTTGTTCCAATACAACTGGACGTTGTTTTGCTTGGTCTTTGACACTTATTTTGCATGGCAAATGTGAGAGAAACGTTCCTCATTCGGTCACAAGCTGGCATGACCACTGAACGAAAACAATGTGTGTGAGGTGGTGCAAGGCTTTTATTCATTGAAATTTTGCAAAATCACTAATCAGAATGCAATTAGTTTGCAGGGTTTTTGGCAGGGAGATGTAAAAATGTGTGGTGCAATGTAAATATATGCAGTACGGTGAAGAAATACTACTTTGATGAATGCTTCATTGCAAAATCCTGGAGACACTGTTCCTGGTGAAAGTCTGCCACGGTTTTCTGCATTGCTTTAAGGTACTGGATAAGTGGAGAACCCAATAACGTAGACGGTAACGAGGACTGTGCTGTCACTTATGGAGAGCAAAACCCTGAGGCCAACTGGAATGATCTTTCATGCTCCTTTAAATCATGCGGGCTATGTGAAAAATCTGCTCCATGATGATTTCATCCATTACATGTTCCTTCTCTGTAAATTAAGATTACCGTTTAATCTTGTTATCAAACTACATTTCATGAAGGTCATGTGAAAAGTTGACTAATCGCATTTTATCAGTTGTAGAATTACTTTTCTGTTTGTTGGACATCCAGCTGGCTAAAATGACTATACTTGTCTAATTGTTCATTACAATTTTTCAAATAAAGAAGTAAAATATGTTTGATTTCATTTTATATGTATGTACACACTATTATTGCAGTAATCATTTGTTAAAATTTATTGGACATTGTTTGATTTTGTGCTATAATCGCCATATCTTTAATTTTGTTATTCTCTATGATGTGATTAAAATTGCAAATCACATTTTCATAACATTTCAATCCTACTCTGAACTGATGTCTTCAGGTTATAGCTCATCTGTATTGTATTATAGTGCTTTGATTTATGGCAAATGATGTATTGAAATTCACAGCTAAAGGGAGAGTATGGATGGTGGACTAAGCAACTGTGTGCCAACTGTATATGGCTAAAGGGGGAACGAAAATTGTGCCAGTGTGTGCCAACTATATGTATTTTTTTATCCACTGCAGAGCTTCAGTCGCATTAAACTACTCTGTAATAGACTGAAAAATTTATGATAGTAAAGATATCCTCAAACATAAGCATCAACAAGTAGTAGTTTTGTTGAAATGCTTTTGGAGTAAAATTATGTTATTTTATATAAGTGCCCTGATCATCCACAGTTTTGCACATCCGTGAGGGTCCTCAAACCATATACTTGCAGATAAAGAGAGCCAACTGTAATAAAACATTAATTAATAATGTGGTAATGATTTGCGTTTGTGTGTGTGTGAGTGCGCGTGTGTATGTATGTATGTACATATACGCATGGTTAACTACAACTGATCACCAGCCACTGTTGGTACAGTAATCTGAATTTTGCACTGTGCTGCTTTTCTAAAACAGTATCTCATTCGTCTCCAGTCGATGTTGGCCACAACCTATTGCAGGGAGGGTCAAATTGGCCCTGGCAACATTAGATTTCAGTTAGATGCTGCTAATAACACTAAAACATATTCCTCTCAGCAGCCTACACTGGCAAGAAATTGCTTAATAATAGTTTAACAATCAGTCATGAGGTGTTGCAAAAGGACAAACAATGTTGAGGGCAAAAGTGGATCCCTCTTCTTGATCCATGGGCGGTGACTGGAGGGCTCTTTTAGACTCTATGGTTTCAGATAACCAAGTCTAACATGACTCCACTGATTTTAAAAAAGACAAAAAGCCAACATTGGGCCACCTGGTGTTTATTAGGGGAATTACAGGAAGTACAGTATTTTGGAATGAAAGCATGTTCTGAAACGAACCTCTTAAACATTTTAAGTACAGGGAAGGCATGTGACAGCTCTCTGCCGCAAGGTTTTGATGCCCCTAATGAGTGTGATAGGAACGAGGGAGCAGAGAGCCAGGGTGACCAGGCTGTTGTTGCGGATGAGATTTTGGTGAGACGGTCCAATGACAGGATGTAGTAGGTGTGCCTGATGATGGTACAGCACAAAAACTCGACAGCCAATAAGGCGATCATCAGGGTCACCCGGGCGAGGCCCTCTTGGTTGGCTCCGCCCGCTTCGGACCCATTCCCTCGCATCTTCTTCATGTGGCTGCAGAGGTGGCCAATGAGGACCCCGCAGCTCAGTATCATCAGGGCGAACACGCCGACGTGCATCAGGGCCGTCATGGAGGTTTTCGCCGGCATCAGTTTGTTGGGTATCTCAGTATGTGGGCAAGTGTTGTTGGGGATCTTCTGAGTCTCGTTGACGGGGACCTCTCGCTGCACATCGACGTAGCTGATGCCCAGTGACAACGTAAAGCCCACCAACAGAATGGCCGCTGCCACCAAGGAGAAGTTGCGCTTCAATGCGAGGAAGCAATTGCCCCGCCCACGGACTATTTTAAGGCAGTAGAAAACACAGATCAGTGTGGTGATCCACATCTGTAGTCCTGACAACAGCTCGAACACGAAAAACAGCCAGGATATGAAGCCTTTGTGAGGACAGACATACAGCATCACAGTCAACACGACAACAGTGAGCAGCCCGGTCCCTAGGTTGGTAAGGCAGTTGCAAGCCAGTAAAATATTAAATGGCTGCAGACTTCCCTCAGCCTGCATTTGGATGGAGATGCTTACCAGGATAAACAGATTGCCAATGAGTCCAGGTAACCAAAGAAGAATAGCAAATATGTATTTCCATAACATGATTCTCCACTGGTGAAGAGTGGGTGTAGTGCCTGTAGTTTGGGCGAGAAGCACCTTTTCCCTTGATCTGTTAGAGGAGAAGAACACCACTGTCATTCAGAACAATAGGACTCAAACAATGTTTTTCAAATCAGGTATTCTGTTTTAGAGATCAATTATAAAGAGCTTAATAATTTACAATAAAGAGGTTAATAAGAATAATAAAGAACTTAATAATTTGCCTTTTCACTAGTTTCTTCAGGCCTGGAGAACATGGATTTCAAAGGATAAATTCAAGGACACATGAACCAGATAATATATGCAAAATAAAGTCTAATGTTAAACAACTTTAATTGGAATACCTGACCAATAAATAACAGCAGTGCTTGTAGTCCCAAATATTTGTAATCATTTTATGCTCAAGAAACACAAGTGGTAAAACCATTTTGCACACATCTTGTATTCAGCCCAAATAAATATGGCATCAACACAAAAATAGTTGCACTGGCACCAGTAGATGTTTTCAATCAAATTCTAGATAAGATTTATACATTCCTTTGACAATTCTTTATATTTAATCATTTTACTGTGAACATGTCATTTTACTCTAAATGTATATTTTTTATTGTAAATGATTGATATGCGTAAGATGCTATGCAGTTTTCCATAATGACATAATATTTTCATTACATATTATGTATGTCATTATGTTCCATAATGACATCAGTAATATCTGTTAAGTATCAGTAATATCTGTTAAAATTATGGTGCTCACAGCTAATTATCATTCTCCAGAGCAGTCTAGGTGGGCAGACAAAATATTGTTTGAATTCAATAATTGAATAAATTAATATAATACAAATATAATGACTTGCATTTCTAAACTATAATCACTCATGAGGAACACATGGCCTTCCCATTGTCTATCTGTACAATAAAGTACAGTACATTAGAAATCATTTGAGTGGAGCCTACCTTTCTGGGAGACCTGTATATGCAGAGATAATGACCTATTGATTTTACTGGTGCATATCATAGGTGTCAAAGCCCTGAGCCGTCATGAGACGCAGGCCATGGCGATAGTCAAATGATGTGGGAGGGGTCATGACAGAGGCGGATTGGTGTGGCGTGGTGGGGAGCTGGGAGTAGACACGGGGCAAACAGATGGCGGTGCTGAGAAATGCACTTTATTAAATGCCTGGTCTTCACACCACTAATCTCGTTACACATGCGTAGATTAGTCACAACTAATATAGAGGTAAACGGAGCGGTTGTTTCTTTACTCATAAGGAAGGAAAACCAGAGAGAGAGAGAAACTTCACAGGAACCATCAACTGCTCATGCCTTCAGAGAGAGAGCCGTGCAGGCGCCCCAGCCTGGAGGCGCTCCAGCCTGGATCCCCTGTAAATTCTTAAAGGTCAGTGCACCCATTACAGTGTTAAGGAACATCATCATTATGCTTACTTATGTGAAATGATTTACACAATGGAATTGGTAGCCTGGGTTTTAAACAGTGGTTTTTGTTGCTTGCCTTTCAAAGTACCTTTTAAATGCTTTGGAGAGCAGCTGTCTCTCTTGAGCGTTTATACTCCATCATAGACCTTTGTTCGAACTTGAGTGCGTGTTCATCAAGTGCATGCTGACTGTGGGCACAATCATAATATTTTTCACCATGCAAGTTATTATACGTAACACATACTTCATGTAAAATAGCAAAACTTTGGTTTTTCAGTTTGTTTAACGTATTTCATTTTATTTAGGGTGTGTGACTGGGGGAGGGGACACTGTGAACGCCCCACATCTGCCGATGGTCAGTGTAACTATAGTTGCATACATCCTAACAGTGAAAATTACCCCAGTCATACTACATCAGCCCAGACAAAATCTGATAGCGGTCGATTTCTTCACTGCACAATTACACTGCAGAATTCCTCTTACACTGCAGTGTAAGTAAAACAACTGCAGTGTAAGGGCTATAACTGCAGTGTAAGGGGAATTCTGCAGTTAAAGGCAGTCAGATCGACTTCCTGAAATCCAGCCACTGTGTCCCCTGTCTGTTAGGGCCAACTCACATACGCTTATGAGAGTGTGAAGAGCACAAAGGCATAGGAGTTTAAAACCAGGGTTCCCACTGAACCCACCAAATAAACAGACACTTTTTCTGTGGCCAGCTCACCGGTAAAATGCAGTTTGACCAAATACGGACTTTCATTTTTGTACTTGTCAAAATAAAAAAGGAAATGGATTGAATATATATTATTTTCCTATGTGTCTCATAACCAACCTAAACCTCTTCAGGACTGACTAGTCTGTGCACATCCATAGGGTGGGAATCGCTGGGTTTTTAATTCATCTGGACTTGGGAGAAACAAATTAAACAGATCTTTGGCGCTGTATGTTATTGTATTTTTCAGCTCAGGCTTTATTAGGCAAATATGTGCATTCTGACATGGATCCTTGGTTTCATTTTTCCCGAAGAAACATCGCCTTCTGTAAACATGGGTCTGTGGAAAAAATGCACGGATGAGCTGGGAGAGATTGGCTGTCTGGCCCCTTGTGCAGGTGCGGATATATTTCCATAAATTTCTCGTTTGAGGCAGCTTTGTTAAATAGTCAGTGTGGGGTTAAAGGCAAGGGAGGTTTACATGAAGAAAAACATTTCATTCAAATTACCTTACATTCACGGCACATACGTGTGTATTAGCAACCTGTTTCAATTGCATTGCGATTTGTTTCTTTAGTATACATGATTACTGCTGATGGTGAAATATGTTTAGCTTTGTAAGTACACAGTATTGTATGATACAATGAAAAAATAAAAAGGTGTTGACAAATAACATGTACAATTGACTGTGACCACACATCTAATGGACTAAGATGTGCAGTGCTGTTGCTAAGCGATTTCTCTATCATTAATCTAGTGCTGAGGCTGTCACTTATTATCACTGATTTGATTGGAGGGTATGGTTTGTGTATGCCCAGATATAAATTATCACTGGTTGGATTGGAGGATATGGTTTGTGTATGCCCAGATGTAATTATCACTGATTTGATTGGATTGGATGATTTGATTTACGGTTTGTTTGCCCAGATGTAATTATCACTGTTATTGCCCAGATGTAATTATCACTGATTTGATTGGATGGTACGGTTTGTGTATGCCCAGATGTAATTATCACTGGTTTGATTAGAGGGTTCAATTACCACCGTAAGCCACAGATTCCATTTCTTTCAGCTATTCTTCACTCTGGAGCAAATCCAGACTACACACAGTCCATGCCAAGTTGCCAAATTTATTCTGGCGCTGAAATAATAACCAGTCTCTCCAGGATTTTGCAATTTTTGTGATTTTTTGAAAACAATGAAAATGACTTTGTGGTGGTGAGTTATAAAATTTTGTGAGAAAGTTTGTGATTTTTTTTCATCCCCTTCTAAACTCTACATATACTAGGAAACAAATGAATGAGAGATAAAAAAATAACAGGTAGAAAGATTACATGTATTAACATTTTTCTATTTTATTTATTTTGTGTTCTGATGTCTTATCGTTCTTATGTCTACATGAAAACAGAAATAGCCTAAATTTGTAGACATCAACTCACATTGATGTTCACCACATGACATTTTTCAAATGTTCAAAATAACAGATGTCACTCTGAAAAACAAATCTCACTAGAAAGCTTAAATTAAAAAAATAATAAGCCATATACAGCTCATAGGTGGGTATAATCCTTGCTACAATTATGCTCATAGGCAATATGAAAAGTCACTGGACTGTCTGCTATCTATTTGCCATTTACCATGGATTAACAGGGAGATTGACAAGTACTTTGTGAGCAAATTACACAAAGCCTAAAAAAATAATAAGCGACAGTACAGTATGTACCCTAGTGGCATGAGACAGTAACTGCACTACTCAGCAGGTGTTCAAAAAACATGTATCCATGTATATTTTCATATAGCTCTAAAAAGGAGGATGGTACATTAGCTGTTTACAGTTAGCACACACTAGCACAATTTGCCTTCCCTCTTTCGCTGTGTACAGTTAGCACATACTAGGAAGAAGTAACATACCCCTTACGCTTTACGCAGTTAGCACATAGCTGCATTGCCTACCATCCCTACTCTCTTAAGCTGTGAGCTGCCAATCATTCACCATAAATAAAAGCAGTACAATAGAGTACAGATTAGTTGTAACCTGAAGACATCAGTGTATAGGAGAATTTAAAATTTTTAAGCACTTTAATCACATCATAACAAAATAATAAAGAAATAACAAAAGTAAAGATATTATGACTATAGAAAACATAACACTACAAATGAAATTGGAACAAATGATTATTGCAATAATATTTCCAGGAAGATACAGCATGTACAAACATATGAAAGACCATAAAACATTTTAACAAAAGGGCTGAATGTAGGGTCAACAACCACTCATGCAGGTTCTGGAACTAATTTTCCTTCTCCTTCTTGTTTTATGCCATGCCGCTCATGGAGAGAGCTGCCCTCCTGCGTTTTCCCAGCAAGGTCCTTACATATGACGTTGGATCCCACTTGGTGGTCCAACAGTTTAGGAAGATGAGACTGCTGGCATACTTTCCTGTCAGTTTTCTGTGCTTTTCTGTGATGATGCTGTTCATTACACTGAATCCCCTCTCACAGTCTGCGTTGCTGGCAGAGAAGGTGTCCACTGCAGTCAGCATCTTCTTTGGCCAGTTGCTGATCTCCCTCCCTCCACTGGTCTTGTACATGAAAAAGGCCACCATGGATCGCCTTCACGTTGAGCACTTCACTCAGCTCTCTTACCTCATGCCAAAATCGTGGAGTTCTGCGGTCCCGGCTGTCAGGGTTGAGCGCTGCAAGTTGTTTGATGAGTGTTTTGTAGGCCTCTCTTCTGTTGGCTATGAGAGTGGCTTGTGCTTGGTTTGCAGTAGCTGTGAAGAGATTGGCTTGCATGTTGTCTGCCACAGCCTCAATGAAGTCATCACTACTGTCCCCATTGTTCTGCAGTCCAAACTGAAGGGTAAGCTAAAGCATCACTTTTCCCTGCATCTGTGGTCCCTGGCTCTGAGGGGTGTGTCCCTGAGGCCCCTGGTCTTCTGGCTCCTGCTTCTGAAGGCTCTGTCCCTGCCTCTCCCCTTGGCTCCTCCACTACCTGTGTAGAGTAGCCCTGTAGGAGCTGTGATCCTCCAGGACCAGGGTGGAGTATCCCTGTAGGAACTGTGATCCTCCAGGAACAGAGTAGAGTAGCCCAGCAGGAGCTGTGATCCTCCAGGACCGGGGTGGAGTATCCTTGCAGGAGCTGTGATCCTCCAGGACCAGGGTGGAGTAGCCCTGCAGGAACTGTGGTCCTCCAGGACCAGGGTGGAGTATCCTTGCAGGAGCTGTGATCCTCCAGGACCAGGGTGGAGTAGCCCTGCAGGAACTGTGATCCTCCAGGACCAGGGTGGAGTATCCCTGCAGGAGCTGTGATCCTCCAGGACCAGGTGGAGTAGCCCAGCAGGAACTGTGATCCTCCAGGACCAGGGTGGAGTATCCTTGCAGGCACCGTGGCCCCTCTGAGACCAAGGTTGAATAGCCCTGCTGGTACTGTGGTCCTCAAAAATCATTTAAACTAAACTGCTTAAAGATCACTCTGCATGTGTGAGGAAATTCTCTCAATCATTAACTTTTCACTTTATTCTGCAATATTTCAGTGCAACTTCAGTTCTGCAATAGCTCAACTAAACAACATATTCTTATTTGTTAAAGTTTATTGAATACAGTTAGTCCACACAAGAACAATGTACCACCCCCTATTAATTGTGTGCAGTTACAACACACTATTCAAATGTTCCATCTCCTTGCAGTATACAATTGGCATACAGCTCCATAACCTTAGTTCACAGTAGAATTGAAATGTGTTTTGCAATTTAATTGCATCATAGAGGAATAACTAAAGATATATCAACATATAAATGGAAGAACAAGTGCATATACAAATACAAGTTGAAATATAAAACCTAACAGTGAAATTGGAAAACATTAAAGCAATAATTTTGCAGCAAGATATGTACCAGCAAGTAAAGGAATTCAAACACATCTCACTGTTTCAGTAGAATATCTGTTATGGAAAATATGAATCAGAAAAGCATTAATTTCAGGCAGATTGTTGGCTAACAGAAAATTGATTCTCCAACTGATATGTGAAAATGTACTGAACTTTAAGTTTAATTGCATATATCATGATACAAGATTACATTCAGCATAAATCCATTTTAAACTATCTTCATTTTCTAAGATGGAAACATCACTGACTGCAATCATGGAGCAGGTTTCTCACAGACCCAGCATGTTGTATCGGAACAGGGCAGATCATTCCAGCCTTCTGGATGCATAGCAGCACAGTCCTCCCCACTGCCAGCATTATTCGGCTCTCCACTTCTCCAGTACCTTAAAACAGCACAGGAAACAGTGGCAGATTTTAACCAGGAACAGATTAAATGAAACCCTCCAGTATTTTGCAATCACAGGATTTCACGCTAAATCAACAAAATACTTCATTCTTCACCATGCTGTCTATTTTACATATCCCTGCTTATTTTTTTTATCTGAACTTATGAACAAAAGTTGGTTCATTGATAATTGAACTGAACCATTGTTTTTGGTACAATGGTACAAAACACATCAGCAATATTCATATCCCTCTAGATGTATAATCTCACATTACTCATTTGTCTATCCAAGAAGAGCGAGAGATTTGGCATGGAGTACTTGGTCAAAATCAGTCCAGCCTTAATGAGCTGTGCACAGATTTAGGGTATTACTGTAGGAGAAAGCTAAGGGGGTAATTTTTTAATGTTATAAATGAGATGGATGCAAAAAGTTCTTTCCTTAGAACATATAAACGAATGCATTTCAAAATCCATCTTCCATGTATGTCTTGTGTACTTAAAATGCATAGCAACCGATATTGTAATTGTAGTGAAGGGCAGGGTGCAAACTGTGCCTGCTCCTTCGGATCCGTAAGGTGTGGTTGCACTGTAGAGTGATGGCCACGGGGGTGTCAGCAAGAACAAGGAGACAGGTTTCCATGAACTGGAGCTTTATATGATGGGGTACACATAGGTGAAGATAACTTGGAGTGGGGGATTTATGGTTTGGGTAAGGGTGTGTCTGTGTGGTTTTCTAAAGGGATAACAAGAGGGAAACATATTAAATAAATACACAAATACACAGTAAACGCGACTGTACACTGTACAGCTGCTAGTCTACTACCCAGTTTAGCTGCATTAAAGCGGGCGGTTGCCTGCAGTACCACTGGTTATGCAGCCGTGTTAGGCTCTGATGTTAGCCCAATGTCTATGCTTAGTCTGAAGGCCCACTATATTGATCCTGACTTACTACATAAAGTTCTGCTACATGCACAAGAATTCTCTGGCTCACACACAGCATCTGCTCTTGCAATGACTTTTGACAAAATGCTGGAACATTCCAAAGAGCAAAGTGCATGCATTTCTGCAAGCTAATGCCCAAAATATATCGAAAACAATGCAGGACACTCAGGTAGTTTGCCTTGTATGGCTCATACACTCCAGCTAGCGGTAAATGAAGGAATACGCTCACAGCACAGCATAAGTGACATGGTAGCGATAGGAAGAAGAATAGTTAGCCACATCAAACATTCGCCTCTCGCATACTCATGACTTCAGAATGTGCAGACACAGCTGGGCCAGTCAAAGAAAAGGCTACAACAAGATGTGCCAACCAGATGGAACAGCACATATATGTTAAGTCTTATGGAGCAGAAGCATGCTTTGCTGGGCATATGCTGCAGACTACAAATTACCGGCAACCCTTACTTCGAACAAATGGGGTCTAATCAAGGACATCTTGACTCTTCTTGCACCTTTTGAGGAGCTTACAAAAGAGATCAGCTCTTCCACAGCAACTGTGGTAGGAGTCCATACATCAATCGTTGCACTGAAATGTCTCCTAAGAAAAGCTGTCTTCATGATTTCATGACATGAAGACGTTCAAAACAACTCTTTTGGAAGCAGGTAAAAACCAAGGTAAAAACAATTATAACTACACATTAGTTATAAGTAATAAACGGGAGTTTATTAAGCAGCTTAAAGCGAAGTCTACAAATCCAAAATCAGAGTCGGTAATCAGGCAGAGGTCAAAATCAGAGAGACTCGGCAAAAGTACAAAAACACAATCCAGGGTAGTAGTAGGCAAAAGTAGGCAATAGAGTTTGTTGACAGGCAGGCACAGCAAAGGTGCAAAATCAGCAAGCAGGAATCAAAAAACAGGAAACAGACACAGGCAACAACAGGCAGGATCAAAAGGCTTATAGCAGGGGTGTCAAACTGCAGTCCTGGAGGGCCGCAGTGGTAGCTGGTTTTTGGTGTGTTTTAGCACTTAATTGAATAATTAAAATGACTGGTTGGCTAAAGAGTCCACACACCTGGTTTCCAAGGCCTAAAATGGCTGCCAATCGAAAGGAAAGAACAAAAACCCGCAGACACTGCAGCCCTCCAGGACTGGAGTTTGACGCCCCTGGCTTATAGCATACAGGTAGAAAACACACTGAGACGAACTCGCAACTAACAGCAGAACAAATAGGGTATAAATTCACAGGGCTAACAAGCAAAGGAGACACAGGTGAACAACAGGGCAGGTGAAATAAATGAACAATCAGCTAGACAAGTAACGAGGAAGGCGGGGCGAACACAAAAGGGTCATGAAAACAAAAGCACATGGACAGGGGAAAACGGAAAAACCAAAGCATATGAAAACAACTGAACAAGGCTGAAAGTAAAAAAAAAAACAAAAACATCATATCTGACAGCATTACTGACAGGATCGATAATTCCCCAGCACAGTATGGGAAATGTTTCAGAATGTGTTAGAAATGGAGACAGGAGAACAGAGGACAGAGACAGAACGCACTGAAGACGGAAACGAAGACAGGAGCACAGACCCTGCACGAGTGTAGACAGTGAACACTTGCTCAACTCAGCTTCACATGTGGTGGATGAGTAAAGAAACCGAATAGCTTGTGGCAAAGCTGAAATGCTTCTTTTTGTAAAGAAGAACTTATATACACTGTTGAAAGAGAAGCTATAAATAAAACAATGACCAGTACCAACTAAAGGCAATATAGGTATGTATAGGATTGTCATTTTATTTTATCTTAAAATTATATTGACATAATTTAATTTACAAAACTGCTGTAGGATCTTTGTTTTACTCATTGATTTGATGTAACATTGAAATGTTTTAAATTTATTTATTTTGATTTTATGTAATTTCACAAGGCTTAAGTCAGACCATTCTGTTTTTTTCTTTAAATCTTGAAATTATAGAATATTATTTAAAATAAAACACTGCTGATGCTACTTGTACATAGCATACTTGTACATAACTTTGTTTTGCTCATTGTGCTTAATATGCAGTTGCTGCCTCTAATTTCACATGGCTACAGATATTTCTTTTTGTTTAAGTCATTTGGCTTGGTAAAGAGAAAATAAACATGTTATTCATGTATTCTTTTTGTCTTTCTTTCTTGTCTGTTGCTAAAAAAAAGCAAAAAAAAAATCGGCAATCAGTATAGAAAGCCGACCCATTCACCTGTAAAAAACAGACAATCAGAATCGGCCAAATAAAAATCATGATCGGTGCATCTCTACCCAAAATATAAAAATATAAGAAGTAACGGGCTGTCAACAACTTGCAAGTTGTTTCAATGATTTTAATGTAGAACCCAAATTAATTAAACAAGAATATAAAAAACACTCTTTAATAATGCAATTGTTCCCCTTTTGGTATACTTTCCATGAGACGGGCATGAAGATTCTGCCTGTTGCCCACAACTGAGGCCAGCAAGAACATTTCAAGTTCCCCACACCCAGCTCTGTGCAGGTCTTAGGCGTATGAATATGACATCACTGCATTTTTGGGGACATAAAGTTTTTAAGTTTATTGTAAAAAATTTTAAAAACTGCTGCAATATGTCTGTAGTGTTCAGTTTATTTTGAGATAAGATTGAATATTATTATATGAGGAGAAATATTTTTAATATGCTGTCGAAAATGAATGGAATCCAATGGGAAAATAGTGTTTCAGCCCGCTGCCTGCTAGCGACACTTTTTTCTGGTGCTGAAAGCTGGCCCCTTGGTTCTTTCCTTCTTAATTTGGAAAGTCAGAAGGTAAAACTCAATCACTGCCTCCATCTACTGGATGGCTGTAGAATAACAGCCGAAAGGGAAATGCATGTGGCTTGTGAGCCCAGGGGTCGGCAACCTATG
Organism: Albula goreensis; assembly: GCA_022829145.1. NCBI lineage: Eukaryota > Metazoa > Chordata > Actinopteri > Albuliformes > Albulidae > Albula > Albula goreensis. The sequence continues at coordinate 2,812,458 of CM040758.1, forward strand.
GCTCGCAAGCCACATGCGGCTCTTTGGCCCCCCTGCTGTGACTCCCCCAGCTTGGGAAAAAAAAGTACAAAAGAATTTTTAAAAATTAAATCAGCTATTTTTATATGTATTTACTCTATACTCTGAATGATTAAATTGAGTATTAATAAAACTAAAATCAAATGTTTTATCCATCCCCTTGCTTGCATAGAATGAAAGTGAACGGGAGGCAAATATTCGTCAATGTTAATTTTGCGCATGTGTGACCGTATGCTAGCAGTGTTTACTTGGCTCTTACCCTACGGTCAGTCTTTCTGTAACAGTGTTGGCTTGACTCTTACCCTGTGGTCAGTCTCTCTCTGTAACAGTGTTGGCTTGGCTCTTACCCTGTGGTCAGTCTCTCTCTGTAACAGTGTTGGCTTGGCTCTTACCCTGTGGTCAGTCTATCTCTCTGTAACAGTGTTGGCTTGACTCTTACCCTGTGGTCAGTCTCTCTCTGTAACAGTGTTGGCTTGGCTCTTTCCCTGTGGTCAGTCTATCTCTGCAACAGTGTTGGCTTGGCTCTTACCCTGTGGTCAGTCTATCTCTGTAACAGTGTTGACTTGGCTCTTACCCTGTGGTCAGTCTCTCTCTCTGTAACAGTGTTGGCTTGGCTCTTACCCTGTGGTCAGTCTCTTTCTGTAACAGTGTTGTCTTGGCTCTTACCCTGTGGTCAGTCTCTTTCCGTAACAGTGTTGACTTGGCTCTTACCCTGTGGTCAGTCTCTCCATCTGTAACAATTGTTGACTTGGCTCTTACCCTGTGGTCAGTGTTGTGCCATCCACCCACTTCCAGGTCCCCTCATTTTCTCTGTCAGTCAGGCCGATCCAGACACTGTTATGGTCCTTGAGAAACGTCTACAAGAACAAACAGAGTTTCACAAATTTCAACCTTTTTGCAGTGATCAAACCCCTCATTAGGAACAAAGATATGTGCCTGATTGGTCACCACCATCCTGAACTGGCCCTCAATCTATTTACTCATCTATTTATTATCTCAGTAAAGGTATTTTATAGCACAGAATGAAAATTCTGTCAATTTTAATTGTCTATTTTTGATTAGGTGGTAAAATATTTTAGTTCACTGTAATTCAGCTGCTAAGTGGTCTATCTATGACTTTGTACTGCATCAGCTGCATCATCATGATACATTTCTTCTCATTGGAGAAACACACGCTAGATGTTTGTAGTGGTAAATTCAACATCACATTGTGAAAAAAGTGCAGGGGACACTTCCGTATAACTTAGCATGAGGCTAGTGTGTGCCATCAGACCAAGTAGTATATTTTAAAGTGATAATTCTCAAACTGGATTGTGTGCATGTTTCATTGATATTTGTCCCTAGAGTCAATTCGTCCAATAGGATATCGATCTGTGAAATTTATGGACTGATATTTTAGGCTAACATGCATTTTTCTCAGTTTTCTTGTTTCATTTCCACAATGATTAAACATAGCCAGAGGATGTCTAAATGGACGAGCTCTGACATAGCCTGTCATATTAAAGGCAATTATTACCAGTCGACAATAGAGACAGCATTTTCAAACAAAACACAACTTTTTCACAACTCACCTAGTGCACAAAATATCACCGAATCAACTGCATTTTTCATTTTCAAAGACACACGGCCCAACAGTGTTGTGGAAAACGATGGATTCTGTAACATGCCTAATGTGCTGGAGCCACGCTATACCATCCCAGACCACAAACAGAAGTCATAATCCCGCGGCTGCTGGGAAGCTAAAGAAAAGTGTTGCTCTGTCCCTAAAATCAGCAGATAGGGTGGCTCTCACATGTGATGGGTAGACTTCAAGAAGCCAAGACTCCTGTACACAATTACCTGTCACTACATAGGTGATGACTGGGTTCCCTAATGTGTAATGTGCTGAAGACCAGGGCCATGCATGCCAGCCACACAGGGGTAAACGTATCCCAGTTGCTGTCAGAGGCCTTGGATGAATGGGACCTCATTGATAAGAATCCATCCAGTCAAGTGTAGCTACCCCTACTCGCTATGGTAGAAATAGATAACACTATTGAATTAAATTGTGAGTAATTCATATTTTCTCTTCTATCTATCAAGGGCAAAGGTCCAATTGTCCTAGTACTGGGGGCAGTGCACCTGTACAGGAACAAAATTCCCCTGGTGATGACCCATCCACACCAAAGAGGTCAAAGGGATCCTGTGGATTGTTGGATCTGCTTGGGGTAGCCTATGCACCAGTGGCTACAAGGTTGAACAATCGTGCTGCAGACAGGGCACGTGAAGAAGTCAGCAAACACAGGGAAGCACCATCTGTACTTCTCTCAGAAAATCCACTTGGTGGAGCATGCATGAGGGAGAGTAAGCCCTTTTGTTCCACCAGGCAAAACACTATCTTTGTGTTCCAAGGACAAGTGTCCCAGCTGAAAGCATCTTCTCCACAGCTGGGTACAATGTAACTACTCAGAGAGGCTGCCTTCTGCTAGAGTATGTGGACCAGCTTCTCTTCTTGCAAAAAAAAATGACAAACTCTGCTTTATCTTTTGGCACATATCTTTAAGTCCATGTGAAACATGGCATGTGACTTTTAGACTTTTCCATTTTTATTTTCAGCTATTCTTTTCAGTCAGATGTCATTTTTTGTGCTTTGAAAGAGACGGGTTGGTTTTGCTTTTAGGAGCTACACCCATGTGTTCCTCAAATAAAAAGATTTTGATATACAAGCCTTTTATTTAGTGGTTTTCACAATTTGTTTCCAGTCACTGAATTTGTAAATTTATGTTCCCTTTAGAGCTTTTTAGACATCTCTCCAAATATGGGAAGCTGCTCTACAGTATTTGAAAAATCTCATTCCTATCTAATTGATATTGAATCGGATTGAATCGAATCGTTAGCTTGTGAATCCTAATCGAATCAAATTGGGGCATCTGTGTCTGTTAGCAGAGTCTCCCAGAGACTCCCTCATTGACAGCGTACAAGTTAAAATTCAACTTCAACAGAGTTGCAGAGGGTCTTTCTCATTCTTTTTCACCTGTAGCTCTGAGCCATTTCTAGGGATATCAGATTCTGCTTAGGGCCCCCAGATGGCTAGGACCCTGGCGTGTTTTCTGGTTCAGGACTGAAATCAGACAGGGAGCTTGTCTGGGCATTCAGATCTCCACAGATGAATACTTTTCCCCTGAGCTCAGAACATGCAGATCTCATCTTGGAGGTTAGGAAAATTTTCAGCACGGTATGGGGATTAATTGGGGGGATGTTCACAAAAGGATATGTCTGTTATTTTTGTTTTCTCT
>CM040758.1:3511684-3566365 GCA_022829145.1 Albula goreensis
CCAGCATTATCGGAGAGACCTCTGTATCTGGCAATACGGATGACCCTCTCCCCAATCCCGATACAAACGAACCAACTGATGGTAAGCAGAGCTTTTCCCAGCAAATCAGACATGGACCACATTTAATACGCAATGGTTTTACAGAATATTTATTTCAGATCTGAGTGATTTGCCTGATCCCTCAGCCATCCAACAAAAAAGGTGTCCTCTTTTGGGAGCGTGTTGGCAAACGCCTTGGGAAGCACTTCGGCTGCACCAAGCATGTTGACTGACGCAGTCCCGAAACAACAATGAAATTGAAATCAGTGCAACATAAATGTTACTTGTGTCTTTGTTGAATGTCTTACCATGTTTGGAAGAACAGGGCCTACCTAAAATTGTTCAGTTATTTACACTCATCCTCAATAAAACAGTTCATGTTTACGCTCACTGTGGATATGGACTGTGATCTGCGGGCAGAGTGGCCTGAGTGGGGTTACATTATTTTTATATTTTTGGACAGGATGCGCTAATCTAACATCCCTTCTCTGTTTGTGGCGGTGTTTAGAAGAAAGATGGTGAAAAAATGTGTCAAGGCGGCTTCTACAGCTTCAAATTTGGGATGACTCATTACATTGGCTGCATCAAGTAAGATTTTACCACTTTTCAACCCTGTATATCATAGAATGAGTAGGGGTCCCCATCTCACCCACATTGATTTGCTATGTTAGAATGGATGTGATTCATTGATGTAGTTTGTTTGCAAATCATGTTGTTGAAATTGCATGTGAAGAAGTTTCACATATGCTAAAGGCTTTGTTAAACCTCGCTCCAAGAGTATGAAATTTTCTGTTCTGTGGTCTTTTTAAAACAAATCATGACCTGAAGACTCTTAAATATTTAATACATCATCCAGCCTTATTTTTGGTCCTTCTTAGAATTCCATTTTGTGCTTTGTATGTATAATTGTTGTTGTTAGTATTATTCACTTTATTTTAAATATTAAATTACATGCCTACCACATCACCTCCGAACAGAAACACACTGACACCGAAAGACAACAGAAGCAGCAGATTATGTTTGCGCTTAATGGTGATCAAAGATCATATAATTTATTATGGCATTTAATTTGTAGTGATGACTTCATTGATCCAATTAATGTGTTTGCATACAGTTGTGAATGAAGTCTGACTCTGAACCACTCCCACCACTTCATTTCTGTTACCGTTGGTATGCACCAGACCTCCTCCGGAGTCAGCCTGGGAGAGAAGGAGAAAACAGGAGTTAATAATGGGTGTGTGGGAGGGGTTTTACTCCTGTAGTAAAGTGCAATATAGTCACAGTGATGCTGGGGTACAATTTCCTTTTCAGCCAATAGCATCTATGTATACAGGGAAATGATCTCAAAGTGAGCTTTTATTTTGAAAAAGCTGAAGCAGGAGGGGTTTGGTTCCCTGTATGTGATTCCCTGTATTTGCAAACTGATGTTATTTTATTATGATAACTGCATTGTTAGTTTGCTGATGCTGGGTTATCAAGGCTGCTGCTTTTGAGGACACTAAACAGCAGATGTGAATGACCCTCCAGAGGACTGGTCGAATAGTAAAACAGCACACTACATTTAAACAGTCGCAAAACCATACTCTGTTATCATCAGTTATTGTCCGTAAGGGACAGATTGTCACAGAGGACGGCTTTGCCTATTGAATTCGGGGTGGCAGTGTAACTCAGAGGTTGCAGGTTTGATTCCCAGGTAAGATGTTGTCGTTATACCCTTAATCAGGTTACGTCCCCTAAGTTGCTTTGGTAAATATCACACTGTATGGATGGACAAAGTATGATTTGTAAACCTTAGGTCACTCTGGATAAGAGTGTCAGCTAAGTGCATAAATGTATATATTTAATGTAAATCTCTTCTGAGAAATGCTGACTTCTCAGCCACGTAACCCTTTAATTTTTTCAGTTTTCATCTGCAATTTTTTTTTTAAATACAGGTGCAGCAAGATGCAATAGTCTCTTGAGCTTTTGTGCTTCAACTTGTTATATTTTCTGAAACAGGATAGAGAAAGATAAATAAACAGGAATTTAAGTTTTTCACTTCCTATATTTGTAATGACATTACGGTCAAATTGTGTATCCAAAAATAATTAAACCATGATGCAAAAGACCACCTACACAAGTGGCCAACAATTATAATGAGTAACTGGTGTACTTGGTTACCTACACCTTACCCCTGCCATAATTAACAGGTCAGGTGTTGAGAAAGCCAAAAAAATAGTCTTTGACCTGTTGAGCATTCCACTGGTTTGATTACTGGCTAAATGAAACTGCGTTCTTTAGCTATACAGCAAGGGTGACCTGTTGTATAATAAGGCATGATTGCAATCGGTATGCTGAATGATTTGATGAATCACTTTATTTTGATGTTAGCTTCTTGATGAATGGTATGTATAGAATGCACTAATTATTGCTTGCATCCCATTCCTTATTGGATCTAACTGTGCTGGAATTATTATATGTACACCATTTGAGTTAGCTGCCTTACCCTGTTATTCCCTAGTGAGCCGGAGCCAATTGTTGCCTTGTAGATGTGGTCGTCCTGCCAAGGCTGGCATTGGCTTGACTGGGGCTTGATCCCTAAACTGTGGGTTCATTGCGGTACTCACAGAAGGAGTGTCTTTACAGCGGGGGCCACAAAGAGGCCGCAGAATCCAGCCTTATGAATGTGAAGGATACTTTGGTTTTAAATTGGCAGATCATGCCACTAAAATAACTTTTTGATGAATGTCGGAATAGAGGGACCATGCACACAACTTCTGTGCTGCGGAAGCATAACACAATGTTCACAAAAAAAGACAAATCAACCCATACTTACTGGTGCCGCTCCTTTTGTTATTGTTCCGGCCAAAAACTGCTCTTTGGAGAGCTCAAGTGGAATAGTGTTTTCTTCACGTGGAGTTTTTTGGATTTTCACACAGTGCAGGTCATCAGGATACTTGTGTGGAGCTGAGACAGATTGAGAAGGTTACCCATTGTTAGCACAATGATTTTCCTCAACAATTCTACTGACTGTCCAACAATCGCCACAGCCAGTGCTAAAGATGATCAATGTATTATGATGTCAAAATGACACATAGACAGCTGGGTAATTCACAGACTAATCTTCCACTTGGATGCAGAAAAACCTGAATAATGGCCACTCCAGACTCTAGATATCCACGGGTGTCTTAACAGTGTTAAAAAATCAATGTGGAATCTAGATTTAGTGTAAGGCACAGTCTATGAAACAACAGAAGTGTTGAATGGTCATTTGCCTCCACATTCTTTGGTAACTGATGAAAGATCTGTCACCTTCAACCCTCAGTAAGTAATTTCTGATGTTAGTGTAAAGACATCTTGCTTGGAATCTCACTTCTTGTCATTTGATAAGTAACTTTTTCAAAGATTACCAAGTACAGAGAAGGTGCTCGGGATATTTCTGATGCCATTGCTAATGTGCTAATATTCACTGAAGTAGTAATTTGTTGGTGATTTTGTGATAGCATTACTTTTGTTTACATTATAAAAGTAAACATTTTCATTTTCAGATTACTTATGTTTGTGGTGAAATGCAGGCTACTGTTTGTTTGCTGTACTACTATTCAGGGTATATCAATGATCCATTCTTTTGTTCCATGTATAATGCATTCACTTGCTAACAGAAAAGGCATTTAAAGATGAAAAAGCACATTCAAAGACATTTAGCAGTGAAACAAATGGCTTGCTCTTTTTTCTCACTTTCACACACTGGGTATTATCAGAAACTGTAATAATGCCTCAAGACAGAGAGCAGGAGTTATTATAATGCTATCTGACATGAAAATGATATTTCCCTGAAGTCTTTATCACCTTCTGCAGTTAGCGATCCCCAGCCAGCAAGCAGAAAGTCTGTATTTCCTGGAGGCTCTTTGAGTTGGTCACTGGGGTCCGTGGAGCAGGTTGGGAGGTCAGCATGTGTCGCATCAGCGGGGACAGCTTTATTCAGCTTGATGAGCATGATGTCATTTGTTTCGTCGATGCGACTATACCCAGGATGTATATGTACTGAGCCAGTGAAAGCTTTCTTTGCTTCTGAATATTTTCGGACACCGACATACACCTTTAGGTTACTACAAAAGGAAAATGCACAAAAGAACAGAAACACACCAGTGTTACAAAACGTATGAAACTGTAAAGCTTTTTTCAGTAGAATTCATTTTCAGTCAATATTAAATGTGTTTGGATGAAGTTCATTGTTAAGTGGTGAGTAGTATATCAGCACAGATATTTGATCTTGGCTTTGGAATCCAAGGAGGTGGAGTAATGCCTTACTATCTGGGTGAGGCAAACCCCCATTGGACCAATGGAAGAAAAAGGTGATAGATAGAATAAAGGGGAGTAGATATGAAGGTGGAGACGGGGAGAAAATAAAATGTATCTTATCATTTTAAATGTAAGTCATCAGTTACCAAATGGCTTAGTTTGAGTCACTTGTATCTTCAGCATTGTGTGATTCATCTTGAGTATAAATAAAAATAAAATTATATTAGCAGGCATAATTTTAAAGTAAAATTGTGTTATTGTATGAGTAGATATGCTAAAGCTAGGTGCTTACCTTCAAAATGACAGCCTTCAAATGAAAATATTACATGAATTTTAAGATTGTAATCATAGGGTCCAGTACTCACGTTCCATCACAGTGGGCAGCAGTGAGGACCCATCCACCACGCAGCAGGGTCCCCCCACAACGACCTTCATTCATTTTCAGTAAAACCTGATATTTAGCTTCATTGTCATTGCATTTTTTCCCTTGAACAATCCTTTTGTAAATCTGCACTGGGGTGGCATCTATTGTCCAGATTCCTGTATTAGGAGATTGGGAGGAAACCAACAATAAATTACAAACAAATGCACTACAACACCACAAGCTTTATAGAAGTGAAGTTTATGACTTGTTGTAAGGGGCTGTCTCCAACACATTCCCTCACTTCCCTCTAAAATATACTGTATATATACTTGCATTATAGAGGTATTACTTTATAGATTAGCTAACAAGATTCCCACCAGGTTGATCTATTGTATTAGCAGGATCTGTGTACACCGTGGATGATTAAAACCCAGCTACAAATATTTCACTGAAAAAATCTTTAGCCTTACACCATGACTTACAACCTCCACATGCTACTGTTGTATATATCAATAAAATATTCAGCACAGAGTAAATCCACTACACATGTTATAGCTTTGTTTCAGTTACTTGCACATCATCACTATCCAACACATTAATTGAGTAGAACACTTAGTAAGGCTTACCTGCCAACCCCAGTAAGGAAATGAGGAGGATTCTCATGACTGGCATTCAGTTACTCAGTTACTGAGCTGTTAGCTGAGAGTCAGGCACAAGCACACAGGAAATATGCACACGCCTTACCACACCCCTCTCATCCTTATCACAAACGGACCAATGACTCTGTCCTCCCAAATCAAGAACTGACCAATGACTTTCCTCACAAATTGGCCAATGACTCTGTCCTCTTTATCACAAAATGACCTAAACTGGCTTAAGTTAACTTTCTGGTATAATACATTGTGAAAAATACACAGACACACGTATGAAAGCCAATTTTCCTCTGTGCCAGTCAACCTGAATTAGGAACTGAATTAAATACAGGATGGTACTCAAACTCCAAGAAAGTGGCTGTAGTAGAAACATAACTGACTACTTTAATATGATGAAGATTCAGTTTAAAAAATATTTGTTTTGAAGTTATTTTGTGTAGGAACCCACTTCCTGGTAGTCCAGCACATGGTGTACTGGTGCAGCTACTGTGTTGGAAATGTTGTCTGTGCTGAGAATGTAGTTTCTCTCACACAACTGAGTCCCCAATCATTGTGCAGCTCTGCAGTGACATGAGACACTAAAATTCCCCAATCTACACGCTGCCCCCATGTTCCACAATTATCAATAACATACTGTAGAGTACAACAATATCTAATACTCTACAGTGGGCTCAGGCTATCTGACAAGAGATTTAGAATAGGTTTCTGACTAACTGCTGCTGTGTCTTAAATAAAAACAATTGTGTACAAATAATCATAACTGCGCTCATACTTTTAAATGCTCAAAGCCACTGCACTGGTCACTTGCAGACCCAGCAGCAGCAGGCACAAACCTGGGTGCACCCACGGCCAGCCTTCAGCCCCCATTCGATGAGTGTGTCAAACCGCTTTGGAAAGCCTCTCTTTTCTTCTGGCTCTCAGTCTCATCTTCAGGTGGCACAGAGAGTACCTGCGCTGACCGGGGATACACCATTGACAGAAAGCTTGTAAAAATACAAAAAGTGCAGTTTTCTGCTGTAGCACTGAGCCAGAGCTGGTCCTTGGCTATGAAGTGCTGAAGCTGACAACATAACAACACAAATTCATAATGTAGCACTTCATAGTTACATTAGCATATGGAGCTACCATTAGTTTTACCCATTAGCCCTCTGGGTTGTGATTACTGTTACACAGCAGTTTTACCTGTTTATCAGGACTGCAGTCCTACTGTATACAGAATGGGAGAACTTCATTTTCCTCAAGGGGAACTTCAGGCGAATATGCTGTCATATCAGAAATTACATAAATAATTTTATGAATTACAGAGACAAAAATTAATTTAATAAATGACATTAAGAAATAATATGATAGACATTACATTAAGAAATGCCCCCAATTATAGTTCCATCATTACTATCCAGTCTATTAACTGATGTTTTGTAATAGTTATAACTTTCTTTCATGAATGTTAGGGTTTCAACCTATTTAAGTAATACAGTGAGCTGAATGTGAACATTGTACAAACAGACTGTTACGTCTTACCCAGGATACAAGATAAATCTGTAGACTCATTGCTGTTAACTGGATCATGCAAACAGCGTTGGGAATGACTGAATTGTATCTTCCAGCATAAGGAAATGCGTACTCTGTGTCATTACTATCCCAGGTCACTGATGTGATGTTTCACCCTACCCCCTCTTACCTTTAGTGACTGCGGGCTTAGTTATCATGCTCACACAAAGGTACGGTTTGTTTCCACAGATATGCTCTATCCCTATCTGCCCCTATAGCATTCATTTAATTAACTAACTGTACTTGAGTGAACACAATGAAAACTAAGAGGAGAGAAAAGTAAATATGCTGTTCTCTTTCAGTTATTCAAATTCATTTGAATTACCCTGAAAAGCTGTATTCTGAGTCTCGGCGATACATCACTCTTCCATTTTATTACTGCTTGTCACAAGGGGTTGCCCTTACATTTTGTCCTTTCATCTATATTTGTCTTTTATTTTGCAGCAGGGACAAATTCAGAAAAGAATCTAAAATGAAACAAAACAGCTAGCAGCACACAAAGAAGAAATCCAGGGTCAGAGATGTTGTCTGGTACTAAACAGGAGAGAATAATGATGTATGATAAACATCATCTTATATCTGCTGACCTGCCAACCTACGATGTATACATCCTGTTACTCACTCACACATACAGAAAAGTGCTGTATGGCTACCATAAAGTAAATTACTGTAATCAGAATGGTAGCAGACTGTGTGCATTTTTCTATTGTTTTAGCATTCTGGTCTATTTTTTCTGCACGCTGTATGACTGCTGCAGCTCACAATGAAGTGTTTGAGCACATAAATATGCTTTAAAATGCTGTGTACATGTGAAAGGATATATTTTAGCCATTATGTGACTGTGAGCATTTCTCCAATGGTTACTTAAGCTTTTTTGTCAAAGTATTTTTTTTTTCTGGCAGAAAATAAACAAGAAAATGTGAATTTTGAACATGTACCTTTCCTGTCTTTCTCTGTGGAAGGCTGAATTTGAAATTTTTTTAAAAATTCACAATGGAAACAGTGGACAAATATGAATGCACACAGCCATAGTTTGTTGTTGAAATGTAGACGGCTGATCTATGGCATATAAATAGCCGTGGCCCTCAGCCAGTTTTATTATCCTATGGTTCCTGTTTCTCAGGTTTCACAACTGAATGTTTAATGGTTAAATTATCTGACATATCTAAAACAAGTTTTTTGAAGATGAATATTGATATCCAATGGATAGGACTACTCCTAAAGTTTATTATTCTGTACAGTATTGTTGTCATTGGGAAATGTACATTTTGACAGAAACAATTCCTTCACATTTTAGATTACTGCACTTTTTCAACCACCTGTTAATTCAAGTGCAAAGAATCATCAGGTACCATTGTGGTTGAGTTGTGAATAGAGATAGTGACTGACCAGAAAATGAAAGGAGGAAATGTTAAAAATATTTTGTCATCTTCATATTTTTCCTGCTACATAGCTATATTAATACAAAAACCTTCAGGAAATACAGGTAAAGACAGACAAATAGTTTTTTGTGTTAAATAACATAGTAATATAATACCAGATTTTGTCAGAATAAATATTTTTTCAGTCCGGTTTAATTTAGTAATTCAGAGCATATTCATTCAAAGCAACAAAACATGCAAAGGGAAACTGCCACTTGATAACATTGTGGAAGAGAAAGTGCAGAATTATAAAACGTCAAAAAACAAAAAGTTTCAAAAATACTTGCTCTGTTCACATTTTTCATCCTAAACAGGTATAAAGAATAAAAACGATATTATGTGCATTGTTTTAAATCTTCTTTTGTTTTTCAAATTCTACTCTGCAGGGAACTCACAAATACATAAATTCACAGGATACAATTTAGCCAGATGTTTAATAACTTGGTTGTACAAATACTCTGTATACGATCAAGTCTCAACTCCTTTGAGGACAGAGAAGTGAGGGTGACGTCACACAACACAGAGGTACTAACATTAAAACAGTAAAAGTTTCTATCTACTTAGGTTTATGTACTTTGCAAAATATGTGCCACACAAAACTGGAAAAAAACATGTGAAGAAGGATTTGTATTATCTTCAATGTTTTGCCTAGGTGTTGGGAAAACCATAATTTCTATTCTACCAAAAACCAATATTCTTAAAAGCTGCACTTTGTGAATTTTTAGAATACAAAATTCTGTATTTCTCAAATAGCAATTACAAAGTATATACACATTATACATAAACGTTACATGTTTGATGCAAACTCCAGGAAAGAAAACACTGCCCACGCCTCGCCATAACATGATCCGGAGTACAATGTGGTTCGATTTGCTGTGCTGTGGTATCCTGCGTGAGGTATACACCAGGCTTCACTCTAAAAGATGCCTCGGGTGTTCCTAAAGTACCTGTTTTGAGTCATATTTTGATTCAAAACAGGTAGACTATATTTACGGCAGACACAATTTTCATCTGATGATATGTACATTTTATTTCCAAGCACAGTTCAAACACAGCCATTCGCCTATGTCTCCTGAAAAGTAAACTCATGTGTAGCCTATTGTTCTCCTATGTGACTGCTGCCATTCAAAGAATACATTTTAATTTCAAATCTTAAAACTCAAACTAGTTTCACAGTTTTTCTCAATTCAATTATAGATAAAGCGTTCATTGAGTTGATGTTGCTACATTTTTTTGCCTTTTACCACTGCCAACATGTTATTTAATAAGCTTTTACATGTTGTAAAGTGTTACCTGTCTAAAGTAAAAATAGTTGATGGTTTTTAGGTTTGAAATATTGTGTGGGTGGTATTACAAAAAGAAATAAACACCCAGCGATGTCACTCCCATTTTGTTGAGGTGGCAGTCCTCCAACACAACCCTGTACAAAGCACAGGTTCTTTCAACAGGACCCTGAGAGAGAGTGCGAGTGCGTGCCTTGATAAAGGTGAGCTTCGCACCATTATTATAACTCAAGGTTGTTTGTTAATTCAAATATTTATACCAATCTGGACACTTTGCAACAGTGCGCTTAAATAATAAAACTTTTATTACTTAAATAACGAGACAACAAGGTACAACAAAACAAACCTTGATAGCAATCAGTATGTCCCCTAATGCTGATCCAATTATCCAAATTTCCATTCATCTTCATGTGCTTACATAAAATGTTGTCATTTGTAAGTATTTAGTAATAATAAAGTCCAGAATCTTTTGTATAAGACCAGATCAGGTCATATTGAGTCACTGTGTGCTTTTCATTTGCTGTAAAATAATCCCACCGTTTGTCATATTGTAACATTGATAAGGGCTGTAGTTTTTAAGTGTCAGGGCTTGTATGTATTTATTATCCATTTAACTGCTGTGACTATATCCTGTTTGTACACTAGTGGCCATTCAGTCTAAATGCCTACCTTATTTTTCATAAAGACACAGAATTAATCTTATTAAAAATCAATTATTTTCTTAACTTTGATCTATACCTCTGACACTGAGGTTCTACTGAGATGTTTTTTTCTATTGTTAGTCCTTTCTAGCACTCATTACACCTCTGACCGAACAGCTTAGTTAATGTGGTGATCTTTCAATCAGTAACGCCAAATAAATCACCCACCATTGTTTAAAAGGGAATTTTTAAAAACATTTTTATGATCACTATTAGCATTCAGTGTTATTATGAGAACAGGGTAAAAAAAACTGTATGTATTTATAAGGATTCTGTATTTTATAAAGATTGTATAAACCTTAGAAACTGTAACAGCCTATTGCTAGAGTTTGTGTGCGTGCACAAGTGTGTTTAGGGACCAACTAAGTTAATATTCTGCAGCTTGTATCATAGTTTTGAGGAATTAATGTAATTTATCAACTTGCACATGCAACCGTCCTCTGCACTATTTTCATATTTTGAGTACATTTACTATGCAAGTGAAGCTACTGCTACGTTTGCTGTATTATTACTGTCATTAAGATTTTTTAAAGGGAAACAATTATTTTCAATCAACCAGTACACTGTTCAAGACGGTACAACTGCACTGTACAATGTACAACATCACCTGTGAACATACATGGCAGCTGAATCAAAACCATTTATTTACATTACAGGGGAATACATTCACCTTTGAAAATATACACTGTGATACATCACACTTTGCTTTTTTTGTCTAGACTATTACATTTTCATGTTGTTTTCCATTTCATTTTAAAAAGGGTAATAGTAGGTTTGCTTTTTGGCCATTTTTCTTTATGGGCATTTTATTTACCAAAGATGAATACTATTAATAAAAATAAATGTATATGTTTTAATCTGAGGACATTTCAGTTTTTTTTCTCTTATTAATCATCCATGTTAAACACACGAAACAAACAAAGTACAGTTCATAGTGAGGTTGGATATTCACTACACATTCATATTTGATTTTAGGGGACCATCATCATTTTTACACCAAAGGGAATAAGAAAATAATGGATTTCTTCTCTAACAATCAAGTCAGATGTGAGAAAAAGTCCCAGTTTATTTTTCCCGTATTTCCCCCATTCCCAAACATTAAACCTGGAACCACCGGGCACAGCCGGAACACTTGATCAGAAATGGAGTGCAGAGTGCAGTGCATATTGTGTTATTCTGCCTCGAAACCCCAAACGGGCAGTAACCTCAAACACCTGCTATCCAGCAAGACTCACCTCCTACATTGTAGAGCAACTGCAAACAGTTGTTTTGACTTATCCTCTAAAGCAGGGGTCTCAAACTCAAATACATATTTTTAATTATATATATATATATATATAAAATTTAATTTATATATAAATATATATAATTATATATATATATATATATATATATAAATATATATAATTTAATTTATATATATATATATATATATATATATATATATAAAAGTATTAGTATTAGTGATTAATGTCTTTGGTAAAATTATACTGGCTATATAGTGATGAACCTAAATATTCGACCTGGTGAGCATACAAGTGAGGCAAACTGCTCACTCCTGAATGCTAGCCATTGAAAATACAATTCGATGGAGTGGTGTTTACCAGCTTGAATTTTTAATAGCTATACAATTCTCTGAAACATTACTTCCGTTTGCGTTTCCATTCGGTTTTGTTTTCCGCCATTATCAGCTACAGGTCAGCTCCTCATGTGCACTTAAGGTATGTGCTGCAGGTTTTAGTTTTGGTTGACAAGAAAATAAAGTAGCCTTCTTTAAAACAGCAAAATAATGCAGGCTAAGCAAAGCTGTCAGGCACAACTTTGTAACATGTCAGGTAAAACGTCTTAACTTGTCAGATACAGTCGTATTAGACGTCAGGTTCAGTGTAGAAACGTTCATACTTACAGTCATCTCCAATATATCCTCATTAATTGTAAAAAAAAAAACTTAAATTATTTAATCCCCGCTCTCTTTGTGGGGTAAATACCGCTGAGGTAAACTACTGTGAAGGTGCGAGCGATTTAATTAGCAAGATTCTAAACGTTAGGTCATCGCTGCATTGGTATAGTAACGGACGTTATGTCAGGTGGTCAGAACCCATTATTGTGTCAGGCTGGATTTCCTGGGCGGATCAAATTTCCCAAAACACGCTGTTGAATTTGGCATATCGAGATTATTCTAAAAAGATATTTTAAATGTATGTACTTATATTGGGGGAGATTGTTCAAACTGTAATGAGGAAAATAGAAAATAATAATTTCAAAAAGAACGAATAAATGAATAGCAGGGCGTGAGTTTGAGACCTCTACTCCAAAGCTATTCACATATATTATGAGAAACAACAAGGAATCAGTCTTTGACATTGAAAGAATGGTGTCACGCAGAGCTTGATGATCCATATATTTTTATAGCATTAGTGTATCACTTCCAACTAATAGTTGAGCCAAACCTTGACATAAGCTAAAGGGTTTTTTTTTTTCTTGCTGTATAGTTTTGCCTGAATGCCAAGATCTTAGAAAACACTTAAGGACCACAATGCATGGACATAAGCCTAATGACGTGTTATCTTACATACTGCCATAAGCCTTTGATAAAGTAACTTTGGAAGGCAGATTATTTATGGAGGGAATTATAAGACAATTCATGAAATACGTTTGTTACAACCGGTGCTCGATATGTAAACTAAATACATATCTAAAGATACGCTACAAAAATCTTTTTTTTTTTTTTTTTACTAAAGAGGTTGCTAACTACATTCACCACTGAACCTTCTTGGTCATGTGAATAAAACATACACACCATCAGACCCATGTGATGGCTTCAAAAAGAAAACGTTCACAACAGGTACTAACCTTGTCCGGGTTTTCTCTTGCGTACCCTGCCAGCTCCATTGTGCAGCCACTTTTGGACCAGATATCCTGGCCTGCATGTCGTTTCTTTAGCCGGACTTTTACTTTTCAAAACTTAGTCCTTCTTTACGTAGTTAACATCGTAATGTTCTGTTGTTCATTCAAGTTTTAACTGCTACCATTACACGGCTTCGGTGGGGTGGCAGCAGTGCGTGTCATTCTGGTCATTTGGCTCTTATCTCAGCATGAACCTTCGGGCACCTGTAACCGACCACCTTTATCCTTACTTGAATCAAATCTCACCGTGCTCGTTTGCGAGGGCCATCTAGACATAATCTTAAGAAACACACCGTTTGCACAACATTAGATAATGTTAGCTAAGCTGCATCTTGGTATGATTTAAACGAGGTGTGATAGCTTAGTACGGCCAACATTGTAAACTGCTCAAGTCAAAGAACTTGATACTCAGGCATATATAATATTACTATCTATTGTCTGGACTCTTTATGAGGATGGACTCTGACCACAGCTCCGTCTCTAATCAGGTAAGTTATAAACCCTTCAGGGTTTCTGTTAGTGACCTTTGTTCACTGTTCAACTGAAAAAAGAAGAAAAAAAACGTAATAAACGCATCCATTTACCTGAGTTGACCAATATGGAGCTCCTACCTTACAACAAAACAAAACATGTTCCAGTGATTTTTATGTAAAGGTATTGTCTAACAGAACCCTTATTTCTGTCAAAGAAATGCACCAGATACTGCTGTGTTGGTATTTTCTGACTTAGCTACTTGTGCCGAACGTGCCATATTAAGGGAATACATTTCACTATTTCATTTGTTGACTTCTGACCTTTGAAGGTCTCCCTGTAAAGAATATACCTCTTGTTTAGAACACAGTCTTTATCCCATTCATCTGCTTTTAATAGATACTAATTTTACTGACTTTAAAATCACAATCCAGAGATCTCATGCTTGACGAATCAGCACAATATGTCCCACAGTCCCTCACAGCTAAAGTAATGTTAAGTTTGGGGTGTTCATTAACCACATTTTGAAACAAAAATGTCCCAGCACGGAGTACTAATTTTGACTTGCTTGTCTGATTCTAAAGGAAGAGAGTGGTCAGTCATAGTAGCTTCTGATGTTCCGTTCTGTATGTTCTGCTCTGCGTCAGTGCCTTACATGTGAATTTCCTTCCCATTGTAACATCATAGTTATGAAATGCCATTCTGGTCTAAATTAAATAAACAAATATGTATCGGAAATTTTAAAACTAATTCTGAAATCATTTAAAAAATAAATAAGACTCAGCTCATTGCAATAAAATTCTATTTCCTCACGTTTATTTTCAAATAATACTATTTCGTTTAAAATATTTATTTCAGAATGTTTTTTTAATCGAACAGCTGCATTTATTTCAGAATGAAATCTGTGTTTTAAAATGTCCTTTTTTTCAGGATGACACTTTTTTTTCAAAAGTGCAATTAATTCATAAGGGAAATACTACCACCTTGTGGCAAAACATTGTATGACAATATATTCTGCTCAACAGAAGGAAACATAATTCGTGAATGGCTTGGCTCAGAGGTGTCCCTTCTTCTCAACAAAGAGCTGAAGTAGGTGCTAGCTTGGCACTAACACACCTGTAAAACATATTTCTGCTAATTAGGCAATCACAGTTTTCAGTCAATGCCTTGATTCACTGGATCAGAGTTTTCATACATTTGTACTTACATTGCCCATTCTGAGATGTGATATCAAACTAGAGGTGTGAATCTTCACTGGTCTCACGATTCGACAAGCAATTTGATAATAAAACGATTCTCGATGCATAATGATGCATCTTGTCCTCCATATATATATTTTAAAAAATGTCTGTTTCAGCGACTCTCTGTGACTTAGCAGTTCATCTTTAAGTGGGCTGGAGCACTGCATAGTCAGGATGTTTCTCAGAACTTCACTGGCCAATCAGGAGGAGGGAGGATGCTTTCACTCACAGTTTAACCTGCCTCCAAAGGCAGGATTATTAAATAAATGATGTTACCTGGTAAAATAGCCTGGTAAAAACTATCCAGATATTTAGATATGAAGGACAGAGCTTGAGGAACATTTTTATTGGGTTTGCTATATGGTGACATTAAACCACACATGTTTAAGCCATAAAACAGAGGTGAGGAAATAAGACAACAAACCACATAAACAGAGGCTGGGTCCCTAATTATTAGGCTATTAATGTTAATAAATGAATGTGTGTTCTGTTTTGGCAGTCAGAACAAAGCATTATGGGACATGGAGACACATTACTACTACTTTTATTGCTGCACAGAGTTTAAGGCTAGAAGCGATAAGTACTGATACTGAAGACAATGAACAATGAACAATATATATTGTGACATTATATAGTGTGGCCACTGTGCCGAATGGTGAGTGGAGGGAAACACAACGAAGGTTGAACAAAAAGGGGGCCAAAGGCCATTTATTTACCCCTTGTAGGGGACAGGGAAACACTACATATGGTCTAACACAAAATAGGGTACAAACACAAAAACAGCACAGCCATCCCAAACACAGAAAGTCCAAATGTTCAAAAAGTCCCTGCAGCCTCTCAGGCTGTGCTTAAATAGAGGCCTAATTGGAGGCAAGTGCTCACAGCTGAGTTGATTAGGAATCACTCTCAGGTGAGCCTGCCTGTTTGTGAGGCCTCTGCTGTTGCAGCTCCAGTTCCTCTTCAGGCTGAGGGAGGGAACCAGGAGACTGACAGCAGTACAGTGGGAGGAGCTGAGGCGCTTGCTCCTCCCGCCACCTTTCCTGGCGCCACTTTCTCTACATGTATGGCAAGCATTCCATTCCAACACAACCTCACCTCATTCTGCTTAATGAGGTGCTATTTAGGTGATCACCTGAACCAAATCTTATTTAATGAGGAAAAGTATAAAAACCGCTGCTGTGGTCATCACTAACCTCTGGCAACAGGACCAGCTGGATGGCAAAAACAGTGGTAGTTGTACCTCAAAAGTAATTGAAATCAAAAAATAACTATTGACCATACCAAAAGAGTTGAAAAGAAAAGTTTTGAGTGAGGAAATGAAGGGTTCAATTCTGGCTTTACTGGCTGATGGATACTGTGAGCGTCAGGTTGCTTCCGTCCTTAAAATTTCAAAGACAGAACAAGGACAAGCAGCAGATATTGGGTACAACAAAGCTCCAGAAAAGAATAGGGAGAAAACGCCTCTACACTGACCGGGAAGACTGCCAACTCATTCGAATGTCACTCAGGAACTGTAAGATGACATCAAGTAACCTACAAAAAGAATGGCAAATGACAGCTGGGGTGAAGAGCACAGTGAGGACGGTTCAAAACAGGCTCCTAGGGGCAGCTAAAGTCGTGCAAAGCTAGAAAAAAGCCCTTCATCAATGAGAAGCAAAGAAGAGCCAGGCTGGGGTTTGCAAAAGACCTTAAGGATTGGACTGTAGAGGACTGGAGTGAGGTCATTATCTCTGATGAATCCACTTTTCAGCTTTGCCCAACACCTGGTCATCTAATGGTTAGACTGAGACCTGGAGAGGCCTACAAGCCACAGTGTCTCGCACTCACTGCAAAATTTGGTGGAGGATCGATGACGATCTGGGGGTGGTTCAGCAAGGCTGGAATCGGGCAGATTTGTCTTTGTGAAGGACGCATGAATCAAGCCACGAACAAGGTTATCCTGGAAGAAACCTTGCTTCCTTCTGCTCTGACAATGTTCCCCAACTCTGAGGATCGGTTTTTCCAGCAGGGCAATGCTCCATGCCACACAGCCAGGTCAATCAAGGTGTGGATGGAGGACCACCAGATCAAGACCCTGTCATGGCCAGCCCAATCTCTGGAACCCCATTGAACACATCTGGAAAGTGATTGTTATTTTGACCAGTTTCATTTTCTGCAAATAAATGCTCTAAATGACAATATTTTTATTTGGAAGTTGGGAGAAATGTTATCAGTACTTTATAGAATAAAACACAAAAGTTCATTTTACTGAAACACATACCTATAAATGGTAAAACCACAGAAGCGGTCTATTCATTTTTTCCAGAGGTGTATATGTGTGTCTGTGTATACACACACACACACTCAAATATTTACATTCGCTACAATAACGCAGAGCCGACCCAAAGGTTTTAAACGCTATGGGCAGCTCACAGCAGCTGCCTCTCCAACCATCTTTTCCTTCCTTCTTTTCCCCCATGAGCTCCTGAACAGGCTTAAGTAAATTAAATAAGCTACCCAACCTACACCATTAACTAGGCCGTACCACCTTAAATACATGATGAGGTTGAGCCGGGTGCAGAAATAACTATTAAAAACATTAAACAAAAACATACTCTGCAACTTTTATGTACCTATACTGCAGAAAGGAAAGGAGAACAAAAACAGCACAATGTTTCCCTCCCTGGATTTCAGACAATACACAAAACATGTATTCCACCTTAAATGCTTGCAGTGGACTTACCCAGAACACTGTCAATAGGGAGCTCTCCATCTTTAAAAGAAGTGTGCATGAAAGTGCACACTTCTTACAAGGATGGACATACCTGCTGGTAAATGATACCAACTGGCTGAATCATGAACAGACTACATTTCCATTCTTATTCTAAATAGACTTGGGGGGGGGGGGCTTAAAAGAAAACAATGCACAATGTAAAGCAACATGCACATTTTATTTCACATATGCTGCATCATGCAAGTTTAAAAAAACCTAAAGCACTTTTAAAAACAAACTCTAAAAAACGACAATTTCAATGCAATCATGCCCAACAGCCGTAAAGACTGCAGTGTATAACTGTTAGTTTTCTGTTTTAATAAAAAGTAAAGAAATAAACAAAATACTTAAATCTACGCAAGGTGCTTGCTGCTGCATCGCCACAGTGACTTTGTGGTAACCGCGAGTGATAAGCATGTTGATGAAGATGGCCTAAAAGCAAATGTGTATAATATCTCAGTGATTGTAATATTACCCCTACAGTCCCCTCCAGCTTGTGGCTCAACCACTTGCCAAAGCAAACCTACCCCTTGGTTCACAGTAACACAGTGTCTGTGTTAAACACAATGCTGGTTCTGATGTGAAACTGCAGGGGACTGTAGAGGGGAAACTCATTAAGTGCAGAATAAACGTACTAAAAGCCAGGCACCTCACTGTGGGCATTCTCACTAATGTGCACATTTCTCCTTTTCAGGTGGTTTTGTTTACATACGTCTCTTCTTGAGAGGTAAGGGTCTGAGTCTTCTGTGGGCATGTTGCGGGGTTGGAGCAGTTCATCTTTAAGTGGGCTGGAGCACTGAAATAAATGTTACCTGATCAAACAGCTGGATCAAACAGCCTGGTGAAAAAGTATCCGGATATTTAGAAATGAAGGATGGAGCTTGAAGAAAATTTTACTTTGGTTTTGCTAGATGGTGACATTAAAATAGACATTTAAGCCATGAAACAGTGGTGAGGAAATACAACAAGAGTGAGTTGTTAATTTGTAGCAAAGAGCAGAAAACAAAGTTTGAATGTAATACTTTACTAACTGTCAAGTGCACGACATAGCTTCCATTGCCTCAAATAAGAATGATTCGTGCATGCGCATTACCCTACTATAATTGGAACAGCAGTCCCGTAAATACAAGCACATTGGTGCAATACCAAAAGGTAAACATAACAATCTCCTCTTTTTTTAATAAAATAAAACAAAAGCAAAACCTAAGTCTGGGAGATAGGTTTAATAAAAATGTCTTTTGTACTCGGGATTTCAAAAGCCATGTGCCCTTATGGAGTGCCTTTTGAAGCACAAGTGCAGATGCTCCTATTTTAGTCGAGCAGTCAGAAAGCTGTTCTTTTGTAGTTGACCAAAGTACACGTTGTATCTTCTGAGCTTGGATCAGCTCATTGATGCTGCTGATCTCCAGACGTAATCTTTTCTCAGTGGTGAATTTTGTGGATTTGATCTCATCAATCAGTGAGTATTTGTCAGTGACGCATGTTATGGATAACACATGTCCATTAACCTCACCTGTGGTCAGCTCAGAGAGCAGTGTTGTCAGGAACACGCCATTGTCAGTTCCAACAGCAAGAGCGAGTTTTTTCCCACGTACAACTTTTCTGATCCTCTTTGACTGCCAGCAGATGGGGGAGAATTTTCCTTCCTGACCCGTTAGCATGATGAGGTGTCCACCTTGGGTGCCTCCCTCTGGGAGATTGCCTAGTGATGCGTCACGACTAAGTTGAAAATGACTAAGTTGAGAGAGTCATTTTTTTCCCAGTTGTTGGAATTTCAAAGTTACGTTATCAGTTTTCAGTTTCCTAACAATCTTGTTAGCCTCGTGTAAACTTTGTACAGCTGCGTGTTTTGTGGAGGACGCTAGATTGCATGCATCAAACATCACATCAGGTCTACTCTGTCCTGCAACCCAAAGAATCTGACCAATCTTTGATCTTAGCTGGTCAGTCTCAGGTCCAGTGAGAGGAGCATCATGTTGTAGAGCTCTCGAGGAATCAATGTGAATGGATGAAGATTCTTGATGTAGCCCTCTTGCTGCATCAATATAGCCCTCTTAACAGTGATGAGTTCCATGCCAACATAACAGAAGCTATCTATCTCTTCATGACCAATCTCAAAATCAGCCTTCAGCTGTGGTATCACTGTGGCTGCAAAGCCGGTTCAGCCAGCCCAAATAAAGTCATCAATGTGACAAGCAAGTATTCCATTAACATTGCAGTCTTATTCCATCCAGTAAAACACAGCTGGCTCGACCTGTGACACTCTGCCCCCCGTTCTTAGCATTGTGCCTTTCACTCTGCTCTACCAGTAAAGTGGTTTTGGCAAATTACTGCCAAGAGTAATTGGAGGGACTCTGAAGCACATGTAGGTGAGTCCTTAGGAAGTTCCTTAATGTCCAGTTGTTCAAAACCTCCTGCAACTAGGCACACTTTAGGAACCATGCCACTCTGGGTGTCTTTCAAAGTGCAAACCCATCTTGTAGAGACCCGCTTTTGTCCAACATCTGTGATCTCCTCAAACACACCATTATTCTTCCAATTGCTGAGCTCATTTTTCTTTGCAGAATCAAATGACACCTCACTCATTACCAGGACATCATCCTCACTGACGCCAAGGCTGGGTTCTGGATTTTCCACAGGATCAGAGTAAAGATTATTAACTTCTGGTCAGCTGACTCAGATGTGCCCGAAATGATAGCTGGTTTGGTGTGTCGAAGGTTATACCAGTGCTTGTGTTTTCCTTTTGCTTTCCCTGCACGCCCAAGGACTTCAGCAGTACGTTTAGTTCCACTCTCTCTGTCAGTGTATTGCACAGTCTTTCCTGTCTTCAGATTGAGTCTTTGTGTTTGCCTAATCATTTGAGGAGGAACATGCTCTTCTTCCTCTGTATCATCAAAGTCACCATCCACATCATGGGCTGTAATTTTGTCTCCATTTTCTGTCATGGGAGGGGGATCTGCAGCGATGGATTCAGTGTCATGCATGTCTTGGCCACATTTTTCTTCATCCTGTTTGGGTTGCAGAAGATCAGTTTCCGCTTCCTCCACATTTTGTGCATTCACTTTGCGAGGTCTGGAGTGATGTACTCGAACATAGGTGCCACCATGCCTCTCAAATATCACTATACCATCCTGGCCAATAACAGTGCCAGGGCCTTTCTATTCAGCACAGTCAATGCGCTCGTAGTACAGTTTGTCATTTTTTCATATTTCTCACCAGTAGGACGAAGTTGTTTTCTTAGAGCCTTTCGTATTCTGTCAGAGCATTCTGCTTCTGTGAAGGTCTTTCACGCTGCATGCAGAGCAGAGATGTGTTTTCCAACCCAGGCACTCATTGTTGTCCCCTCAATTGCAGGTGGGCTGTCAATCAGCACAGAGGGGAGATTTGGGTTCTGTCCAAACACCAGTTGGTATGGGCTGTAGCCATGGACATTGCGCATAGAATTCTTTGCCATTAAGGCCCAAGTGCTGTTTCCCAGTCACAGGCATTGTTCTGCTTAACCTTAAGCAGAATTTCAGTGAGTGTTTGATTGTGCCTCTCAAGGAGGCCGTTGCTCCAAGGGCTGTATGCAGCCGTTGCCTTGATCTCAATGTTGAAATTTTCAGCCATGTCTATCATTATTGAATTCTCCACCATTGTCACTATACAGTCTCTGTGGCGGTCCATGGACACTTATCCAGTCATGAATGAAACGTTTCACAATTTCTGATGATATCTTTGTGTTCAGAATGCTTCCAGCTCTGAAACGTGTGAAATGGTCAATTATGTGTCGGTACCACAAGCTAGGCCCTAGTTCGTGTAAGTCTACTGCAACCGTTTCATTGTACTTTGATGCCAGGGGCAAACCAACAGCGGGCTTGGGTTGAGATCTGCTGTATTTGTGACAGGTCACTCAGCTGCTCACTATCTGCTTTAGGATAGAGACAACGTCACCGTCTTTGTTACCTGAGCATTTGCAAGAACAACTACTAGAACTCTCAGAGGACTGGTTTCTGACCAGTTTCATTCCTGGAAAATACACAGAGAGCTCCATAAAGCATGATATTCTAACCCTCACTGAAAAACACCATTGCCAGCAGTGATGTAAATGTAACTTAGGTTCAGAAGTGGGTGTGTACATGATTGTATGTTTGTCTCTTATCACATATCATCTTGAACTTTGGGGAAAAGAGAGGTCAGAAAATCGTGGAAGAGGTTGGACTATTAAAACCTGATGGGTAGTCCAAAAGTTTGACATGGTCTTTGTCAAATTATCTTTTACTCACAGTTTCAAAAACGACCATTGTTCTTTTGCTTTCGGTAGCGGTAAACTGAACATGATTTCTTGAAAAT
Source organism: Albula goreensis (assembly GCA_022829145.1). Classification (NCBI taxonomy): domain Eukaryota; kingdom Metazoa; phylum Chordata; class Actinopteri; order Albuliformes; family Albulidae; genus Albula; species Albula goreensis. The sequence goes on from CM040758.1 coordinate 3,533,681, forward strand.
GTTGCTTTTGTTGAGCCATCCACTTTAAAATCTGTCAATAATGCTATTAACATAACTTTGTACCCTGTGTGATGTATTCATGTTTCATTTGCATATCTGTTAACTTAAACATCTGAATACAGGTTACACACCACAGTCTAACATATTTTCTGAATCTGTGCAGAGGTGTACGATGCTGTACTGCTTTTTGGGTCCACCCAATCTGTGCGTGTGTGTGCTGAGAGTTTACATGAGATTTGATCTTAACCATGTCCACCTTCAAAATGATAACTGCCAAGCGTATATTCAATTTATGATCACATTTGGTTGTGGAGCCATTTCATAAATCAGGAAGGCATCCCTTCAATTTGGACTAAAGATACACTGTGTGTGATGCTGAGAAATTTGCCCTAAAAATGAAAATATATAGTATGGTACAGCTAAATGACTGGGATTAATCACCCTTAACCAGTAAGGTCTCTCTGAGAGCAATATTATTTGGACAATTATTCCCGTGAAATATTATTTAGGGACCACACTGTTATTATTGTCTTCATTTACACTGTAGGACAGGGCTAGACTGGGTCCCATTGTTTTTCATTTCTACTCTCAGGTAATTCATTGGCACTTACAGCAATTATGCTATTCCCCCTAGTCATAACACTAGAAAAGGTGAACATCATCTTTGTGAGTACAACTTCAGTCTGTCTGTCCTGGGAAAGACACCCCTACCTGGAGAGAGTCCCTCATGCATTCAGGGTGACCTGGGGAGAATCCACAGGGCAGAGAAAGTCCATCACTGCAGATGAGAACTTCACAGTCCTGTCACACCTGAGACCTGGGACTGAGTACAGAATCTCAGTCTGTACTGTACTACAGAGCACCGGTCTGGAGAGTGAACCTGTCCACACCACCGTCTGCACAAGTAAGTGACACCCAACTGACTATCTGTTATACACACCCCACACTTTATGGGGCTCTCACCAATGGGGGGAGGTGAAGGACTGTATGTAATATTTTATATTAGGATTCACAGTACAAAGCTATATTACATTTACAGTAGACTGTACTGTGTTCAAATGTTCAAATACACACGTAACTGATGAAGCATGGCATCGATGTGATTATGATGTGCTTTTCACAAGGAGTACCCTTCCCCAGCCGTCTCCCTAACGTGTTTGTAATATTGGTTTTGCTTGTATGAGTTTATTCATTTTTTGCATGTATGTTTGATATCCTATTTACAAACATTATTATTACGTTCCCAATTCTCCAACTTTATTTTTCCAGACCTATGAGAGCATGTATGAGAGTGGATAATTACACGTATGCACTCTGAACACAAAATTTTGGAATTCTGACAGTAACAATACTCATCTTCAGTATCCTGCTGTTGTGTGTTTGTGTGTGGACTGCATGTGATTTGTTTGCTTTTCTCTTTTAATTAAAGAGACTGTGTCATATTTGCCATCAGCATTTCACTTACATATTCAGTTACATGTGATGTTGGGAGGTGGGCCTGGATATGCTTGTGACTGAACAGCCATAGGGAAGCACTTTATTGGGCTAAAGGGAGTGTTCTTTATCATTTTTTGTATTTTATTTCCATTTTTGAGTATGTGTATAATTGTGTATACACCAGTTCTCAAATGAGATATTGGTCTGGCTAAGGTCCATACAAATTAGTTTGGGTTTGGGGCGTTGTCAGTAGGCATAGAGATCAATGATTTTGAATTCAATTGGATCAATCTAAAATTAATTACAAAAACAAATCAGATGGCATAGAAGCTGAAGACCAAAGTAATGCTCTGTTCTGTGTAAACATTACTTCTACTCGTTTTACTGAGTCACTCTTTCAAACTGTTTGGCATACTGACCTGACTCTTCAAGTTTAGACTCTTTTCTTTGGATCACCAGTTGCTGCCCCTCTGATGGCCAATTCATCCTCATGTCACCCCACTTGAGCTGCTCTGCCAGTAGAGTGCAGTTCATGAGCAGCTGTATACAATTAAACTGGGCCTGAAAATAAAGCAGTGTATCATTCAAAAATATGAGATCATTTTGCTCACCAAGGTATGCAAGAAGTCTTGATCCTAGTGCTATGATGGTGAAGTCTGCTGTTCTCTGTCAGTGAGTGTGTGGAAAAGTAAAGGAATACATAAATGCATAAAGCACATATGTGAGTAGTAGTACATCTTTACCATAATTCAAAAATATAAGATAATTTTGCTCACCAAGGTATGCAAGAAGTCTTGGTCCTAGTGCTATGATGGTGAAGTATGCTGTTCTGTGAAAGTGAGTGTGTGTAAAAATCAAGGAATACATAAATGCACAAAGTATATTAGAGTATGCTTTATATATACAGTATATATTAAAAAAAAAAACAATGTTGGAGGCCACAACTCCACCACAGCCATCAGACTGCACTGCCCAAGTGGAGCTGCTGTCAGATCTGGACAAGCCGGCAGATTAACAGAATGTGCAAATATCAGCAGGGAGGAGATACAGGGGGAGAAATGGAAATGTACAGCCCCTTTATTTGCTCAGTAACTGTACAGTAGTGGAGGGGAGGCTGTTATGTGGCTATTTGCATAGAAACTCCAGTGTTTCAACTTAGGTCAGATTATTTTGTAGCAAAAAATAATTACTACACCAAGAGGTACGCATATACATTTTAGTAATGTATATTTCTCAGACATGCATGTTACTGCCACCTATTTTGTTGGGCTCACTCACCCTTCGTATCTGTTAATGGTAATTAGCCAGTCAAGGTTCTTCTGCTCTGGAATAGCCTACCCCACAAGATCAACCAATTTTACAGTCTTGCTTTTTAGCTGACTTTTGGTACTGGCTCCTGCTTTTCTGTTATTATTGTTTTTTTAAATATGTGTTTTGGGTTTTTTTGTCTTTACACAATTTTTAAATGTATGTGTCTTAATTAAGTCTTAATTTTGTTCTGACAGTTTGTTCTTTTTATTGTGTTGTGTGATGAGGTGAAGCTCTTGCTCTGTGACTCATCTTCACATTCTCTTCACTGCAGAGCCGTCTCCTCCAGAGAGGCTGAGGGTGGAGGAGGTGAAGAGCAGATCAGTGAGGTTGTGCTGGGACACACCCACCAATATGGAGAGAGTCTCTTACACCTTCAGCATCACCTACACCTGTGATGGAGAGGAACCCAGAGAACTGACTACTGAATCCAACAGCAATACAGCAGACCTGTGTGATCTGAAGCCAGGGATGGAGTACAGCTTCAGCATCTGCACAGTGCTTCATAACGGCACCAGGAGCAGGGTCTGTTCAGCAAAAGCACACACACGTAAGTATGAATATTTGGTACAGGATGAGGCCGCTTCTACAGATGTCTGTAAAAGAGAGTGCCACCTACAGGCTAATACTCCTGTATTATCCTATGTCACAAAGCTGGATTACAGGACTGAACACAAACCTCATGGTAACCAGTGAAATGGTGTCATTAAGCCTGTATGAAATAATGGATCATGTGGAAGACTGCAGATTAGAAATTATTGGTTGTGCTCACACCAGCCAGTGGCAAATCAGCCATTTATTGCCCCCCTTCTGTAGTATTTTCAGTCACTAAACAGCTGAGTGTTAAGGCCACAACATCACTTTAGATGACCTCAGTGAGACTGCAGTACAGTTTCATTTGGTATGTTTTTAATTGGTAATTAATTTTGATATTCTGCAGGAAAGTAGAGAATGAAAGAACTGAGGATTGTGCTTGTGGGAAAGACAACAGTGGAAAGGAGATTTGGAGGTGCACCTCTCTGTGTCTCCATGTGTCTCTGGTGATTCTCCACCTGGGAAGATTCACACAGGAGAAGAGGGAGACAGTGAAGATCATTCAGGAGATCTTTGGACTTTGAAAAACACCTTGAAGACCCAGTATTCTCTTCCCGGTCACCAATATTTGAGTCTTTTAGTAGACATTTGTGTTTGGAATCATCAGATCTACATCACAATCTATCTATGATAAAACTATGACCTTTTGGTAAAAATGACTGCCTCATAGAAATGTATTTAACCTGTATGTATACTTCACAGACAGCCTTTTATTTCTTTTTTTCTGCATTATTTGAAATGCTTACGCTAAATAAACACACTGTAATATGCTTGTTGTAATAGTTTGTCACACCCACTCCCAGTCAGGCAGCGCAGCAATGCCCAGTTCAGCCCTGCTCAACCCCACTTGCCCATCAAGTGCACCTGCTCAACCTCACCTGCCCATCAAGTGCACCTGCTCAACCTCACCTGCCCATCAAGTGCACCTGCTCAACCTCACCTGCCCATCAAGTGCACCTGCTCAACCTCACCTGCCCATCAAATGCACCTGTAACTCATGAGTCAATCAGTTCCTATAAAGGACTCAGTCTTTGTTGCCTCATTGTAGGGTATTGTTCTCAAGACTCAACTAAGCCTGTACTCTATGTTACCGTGTTTGACTGCTGTTATTCTAACCTTTGCCTGTTTGCTGGATCTTGGGTTTGTTGGATCTGTTTGGTACTGCTGCTTCCCTGTTTACGTCCCTTGTAGCGATTTCTGTCTTTGTATATTAAAGTGTATACTGCATATCTAAAAAAAAAAATTTTTTTTGGCCCGTGTTCCACCCACCCCCCCCCCCCCACCCCCACCCCTGCCAAAGTTGTTCAGAGGAAAACTTCATTTTTATTTGTACAAGTGGATAAAAAGTACAAGTAATGGAAAGTCAAGCATATAGCAAAACAAGCAGACAAACAAAACACAGTAAAAAATACAAAAAAAAAAAACAACAAAACAAAAAAGAAGACAGAATAATGACAGGAACATAAAACAATAAAACATCAGCAAAAGAGACGGACTAAAACAAAGAACAAAAGACTGAAATCTATGACGGACAAAAGGGGGAATGGTGTATGTTAGTTTGTGTGTGCGTGTGCATGTAAGCTTGCGTCCATGCGAAAGACAGTATAACCTTAAAGAGTAACATGATGTGATGATACTGCAAATAATTACAATCAATAAACAGAGGAAGAGGGACAGAAGAGAGAAAAGAGAAATAAAAGAGTGGATGAGTCATGGGTACTGTATAAAATGTGACTTGATGCTCAGGCAAAAACTGATTATTTGTTTAGGAGGATAATGATTGGGTTCCAAATTTGTTCAAAATTGCCATTTTGTCCATTTTCCATTGATACGTGGTCAATTAAGAAGGTTTTTCCATTGTTAATAGTTGTTGTTTTTTTTATTTCCAATTCATGAATATTGTTTTCTTGGCCATGGTTAAGGCAGAGAGTGCAATGCTGGTGAAAAGTTCCAGTCGGGCAATTTGTTCCGGGCTGACGCAAAAATCGAGTTCTGAACAGCTGATAGCGTCCGTTGCTATAACGACAAAGGGTTTAGAACGTGAGGAGATTAAATCGCTCGCAGTTTTACACGAGTTTACCACAGAATTTACTCTACGAAGATATCGAAATTCACCACTTCAGCCTGAAAAAAATGGAACCCAAAACAGCTCAATTAAGTATTTCTTTAACTGTATTTGTATTATTATTGGTTAAGACCTTAGCAAATGTGTTTTCATACGGAGTAGAATAGTTCAAGTTCGCCAAGTCGTTACACAACTTCAGCCAGAAGACATCCAATGACATTCATTCATGCCTTTGAAAATTTTACCAGTTGTGTTTTTGTTTAAGTCAGTGTTCATTTGCTTAATAGCTTCTTGTACACATATTAACATGGTAACTACAGAGCCTGTATCACAATAACACTGGAGTGATTCTGAGCTGCAGCATCTTTCACGGTGCGCATTAATTACCCGTAATTGGCGGCATTATATTAAACACTTAACACTGTCACTTCTAGTACAGCAATTTCATTCACTCTTTTGAATGGAGACTTGCATGTTAACAAAATTTCCACTTTTCCCACAGGATCTGCAGGATCTCTGCCTTTTTCTTCACAACATGGATAATTTACCATGTGACAAGCAGATCCACAGCAGAAACAGTGAGTGACAGCTGAAGAAAATTTCTTTCATTTTCCTTTGTATTTCATTTTGGTTTGTATTTGTGTTCCTCACCTGTTAAGGCGACACTGTAAACACGTTTTGTTTCCTCCTAAGCAATCAATCTTGCTTCAGTGATGACAAATCTAGCGCTTTGCCAAGATTTGTAGTTTGTAATAATAGTTCTATATATGAATAATAAAAAACCACAACTCGTTTGTTAAACTGTTATTGCAGAGGAATACAGCCTAATTTTCATGTCAGTAAAGGGCCCATGCAAACCATTTCAACCAGAGCATACACAGCGTGGTGCTGGCACCATTAGTTGGCCATCGGTGGGTGGAGTAGGGAGTGTGAATGCGCTCAGGTGAATCCAGAAATACCTGAAAGACGGAACATTTTCAGGACATAACTGAAAGTGAAATGAAAGATTGTTTCAGGTAGCATTGCCAATTACACTGGTGGAAACGCAATTTGCCTAGGAAATGGGGAAAAGTATTTCAGAAAGAAACTAACTTGACAAGGTAAAGTGGGATTGTATGAGCACTGTATGAAGTAAGGGTGGATTACATTATCGGTAATTATCGTTTTATGGAACACTGAAAACGTAGAAAATTAGTCGACAAAATGGCGATTGTACCGTAGGCTAAACATGAAGATTGCATCCGAAAAGTTTTACAAACCTTTCTAATGCTAATTTCCTTACACGCGATTTATTTGTTATATCTACCAGTGTTGTGTTTCCTATATTATAGCCTGTGAAATTTACCAAATTACATAAATTATTGTGAATATACCTATTTTGTATGTCGGTGATATAGTAGTATAATTAATATATTTTCGTCTTGATGACACAACACGGTAGATTTTACTGGCTTTTATGTGAGAAATATAACTTCATTGCTCTTGATTTGTCGTTTATTTTAAGCATTCTTGGTTTTTACTATGGAGATTAAAATATAAAACATGTTATTAGGCCATTAAACTTTTGGTTTGACTTGGAGCACCGTCGTTTGATTGTATTTCTCACATTTTTCCCAGTCGGTTCAATAAACAGAAATGAGTCGGCCGTGCGATGTGGACAAGCTGGACGTTGCTTTTAACTCGAGGGTAAAAAATGCTGCGGAAACAAAAACGCACGATGACGTCATAGACCCGGAGATTGAGAGGTGAGAAGGCATTGCGTGTAATTGCTTATGTTCCCTTTATACGATTATAATGCCATATGCGGAGAACTATTATAAGGGGCATGTAAATATAAAAGCTGCAGTGTAATTACTACATTATTGTGGTTTCTGCTCACAGGCTGCAGCTGGAGAGCTCATCTTCACCTCCATCCAGCTCTGCCAAGATGGATCCACCAATCAGAACCTCTGGAAATGTTCGTCCAGACCCAAGGTGATGTCACTTCTCAGATTGTATCTACATTTACATGAGCATCAATGTTTATGTAAACCAGGCATGTCAAACTACCAGCTAATTTAGGTCTTGGAAACTAGGTGTGTGGACTCTCAAATCAGTTTTTTAAAAGACCCAATGAAGAGCTGAAACACATCAAAAATCAGCAGACACTTGGAGTACAGCCCTCCAAGCTAGTGTCCCACAAAACTGGCTTTCCATGTTAGCTGGTGAACATGCTGAAGAAAAATATTTTGGAGGATGCTCTAGTTTTAGGCAGACACTGATTAACTGTTATTATGTGTTTTGAGTACATTAAATTCATTTAAAGGCAGTTTCTTAAGCATATCTTGTTTATCTTAATAATATTTACCAAAGTTAGCCAGATGACCAGTGAACCTGCTAAGTTTATACCCCCCTGGACTGAGCCCTGACACATTTGACCCATACAAAAACAGATACACATACACAGCATAAACACAATGTAAATTTGTTAATCACATTGTTAATAAAACTGGCCCGCCAAATGAAACAAACATTACTCCAAAGTAATGCCACCCATGTTTTACACATTCTTTGGTTTTCAGGATCCAGCAGGAGAAGCCACCATCACCTCCACACAGCTACCTGTCTACGAGAACAGATAAATCCATGGATCGACCAGTCAGATTCAAGGAAGGCTTTGCCTGTGAACCAAGGTCATTTTATGGTTTCGTATTTCTGTTTCAAAAATTCTTACAAAAATTATACATTTTTTTACTTTAATTCAACAACATAGGTCAGTTGACAGTGCTGTTTTCAACTGCAGTGACTCAAAGTGTTTAGGACACCTGGCATTCAGCAAATGAAAAACAGCACATTGTATCTGTTTCCATGTGCTGTGAGTTAGAGCTGAGATAAAAGGATGGGGTTAAAGGTCACTGTACACCACATGCAGCACAGTTGTGTTGTGTGTTAGTTGTGTATCCAGTCTGGTGCTGTGTGGCTTCCATAAAGCAACCATAGGTAATTAATTCTCTTTAATTATAATGGATTATATTGAATGATGTGTATGCACACCAGCTGCAGTGGCAGCATGTTTGCGGCATGTTGCCTGTTGTTGCTCATGAGGACTCATCCGTTGTTTTAGGATTCTGTCCCATTTTTCCTTCATGCTGCATAACTTCTGCAGCACACAGTGGAGTGTTTAAACACATAAATTTACTTTAAAATGTGAATTATAATTATTGGCATTGGAAAACATACGTTTTGACAGTGTTCAGTTTGTTCAGATTCTAGACAGATTTTAGTTTTTCTACGACCCCTTATTTCTTTTTCTCCCCATTTTCCTAATCTGACTGTTCAGCCGAACTAGTTGACCTCACCGCAGCACCGCCCTGTGGAGGAGAAGTCGAGCACGTGACTCCTCTGATTATGTGATGATGCTCCCGCTTCTTTTCATGCTGCGGCTGCACCACTAACTGCACACTGCCTATGACATCAGAAGAAGACTTAGTCAGTGTACAGTCAGTTCATGCCACTGCAGGTGCCCAAGCATGACAGGGAGGGTGCTGTTGTGATGAGATTAACCAAACAAGTTTAGCTGGCTTACCCTGTATCAAACCTTAGCGAGGCTGGCCAATTGTTGCCTCACCAAGGGGACCTCTGACCATGGTTGGCAATTTTGAGGCCGGGGATCGAACCCCCGACCTCAGGGCTCGCAGGCAACAATTTATCCCTTACTTCAAGTGCAAGGAAATGTCATCTGCTCTCATTGTTGTTGAGCTGTGGAAAGGAAAATTACCAATCATAAAATGTGAAGAGGAAATAGAATATTAAAATATTTTGTGTACTTCATATAGTTCCTTCTACATGGCCATATTCATACAACAACTTTATCAGTAAAAATAGGAAATACTGACCTTCAGTACTCTGTTGTGTTAAATAATTCAGATTTTATCCTAAAATCTTTTTTTCTGTCCAGTTGCTTTTTTGTAATTAACTAAATGTTCATCAACAGCAACAATGTTTGCAAATGTAACCAACTGTGTTTAAACAGTCACCAGTGTTTCAAACACAAGGAAACTGCCATTTGACAACATTTTGGATGGAAAAGTGCAGAATTATAAAATGTCAAAAGACAAAAGGTTTCAAAAATAGACCTGTTCACATTTTTATGCATTTATACAGGTATTTATACTCATAGAAAGATTTTCCGAAGCTCTAGGACAAGAAAAAAATTATGTAAAGTTCATCATCTTGTGTTTTTTTTTCCTCGTTTTAGTCTACTTCATCAGTGCAAATACAAAGATTCTGCCAAATGTGTATGAACTCAAAATGGTTGTACATATGCACAGTATAAGATCAGATCTGTAGAGGATGGGGGACAGAGAGGAGAGGGTGATGTTATACAACACACATACCCAGGTAGAAATGTCATCTCATCTGGACCATCACAGTGTAAAACATGTGCCTGGGAGCCCTGAGGCTGGGAGCTCAAACCCCAGCCTCAGCATAACCAGAGACCCACATCAGCCAAGCAGGAAATGGCCCAGCTTCACCAGTAACAGCAGTGATTTAGGTCAGTCAAAGTTCACTAGTTCATTGCACCTAGGCAACCACTCCTGGTTGCTCAACTTGAGCATATGCTGAGTGTGGTTTGGAACCTGTACCCAGGTTCCCTTTGGCCTGAGACTGGCAACATCGGTAGAACCAAAATTTCACTTTTTACTAAAACCAATATTTTTAAAACTTAAAATTTGTGATTTAAATTCAATTTAACCTGTACAATTCTACAATTCGCTGTTAGCAATGACATAATATATGCACTTTATAGTGCATAATCATAATGTTTTTGATTAAATGTTTAAGCAAATTCTGTTTTGCATGAACACTGAATTGAATTGGAGTTGAATTGGAGTTGATGTACAACGTGGTTCGGATTCCTGTGCTTCATTCTACAGACCATGTATGCAATGGATACGCACTGCATGTGGTGTACAGTGGCCTTAACTATATGTTCTGCCTCCATGTGCTGTGAGTTGTGTGCTGCAGTAAGATGAGTTAAACAAGAAGCTCCTTCTCCATGTTTTGTTCACAGGGTCCAGGTGGAGAGAGCAGGTTCACCTGAATCCACCTGTACGTCTGTGAGGAGTGACTGGTCGAAGGATGAACCCCTTAATTTCAAAGGAGACAATTTCCCAGATGAAAGGTTTGTTGTTTAATTTAAATGTGTTGAGGGGTTCCCTGCTGATGCAGGTTTAGACGTTCAGTATTTGACCAAACTTCAATCACATTATAAAATTTTTGTATTTAACTGGCATAAATAAATAGGGAAATGACATGAAAGAATTTCTCAGGTCAGAATATGCATTTTTGCATATTTTAGATGTTATCTTCACCAAAAAAAATAACAGTAGATAAAAGTTAACCTGAATGAACAAATAGTTCTACATTTTATACTTGTTTCTGATACTAATTAATGAAGGGCATGGAACACCCAAAGCCCCTATAATCTCCCCCTTAGACTCAGTACTGGTTATGCCAGCTTGAGCAGCAGTGACTTCCAATCAAACTCCTTCTGTTCTTATTGATACGTCTCTCACTGTGTCACAAAGGAGGAATTCTAGCTCACGATTCCATACAGAACTGCATCACCCCTGTGACATCTGTGGGTTTTCAAGCAAGAACTGCTCCTTTCAAATCCTTTCAGAACATTTCTTGTCCATCAGTTGCTCGGATGCAGAGTTGCCTTTGTGTTTTGGATCACAGCAGGATCAGCTGCAGTTCAGCTCACAAATGGACATTCTCCTGTAGAGTTCTCTGTTATAGTGTATATCAGTGTATGAAACAGAATTCATGGTTTTTTCATTGATGGCCAGTCACCCTGGTCCTGCTGCAGCAAAGCATCACTAAACCATGACTCCACTGCCACCATGTTTGACCCATAATTTTATACAGTGTCTTTCTGATGGTGGGAGCATAGATAGGTAACTAAGGCAAGAATGACCTGTGGATTCCTAGATATTCTTTTTATCCTTCTATTCTTAATTTACAGTGTTTTTTATATAAAGATTTTTAGGTTGTGGGTTGGCTCCCTTTATATACTACTTCACCCCATTTAATTTGGAAAACACTCAGAAATTCTTTTCATGGCACTGTAATGATAATTCTGTTCATGTTGTGGTCATTGCAACTGGATATTTGTAGAACAGAGCACATTGTTAGTTATAGATCCTCATTTTAAGCCTGATCAGTCCTGTTTTTAACGTTTCTATGTCTCACAGTGGGGTGTGGCCTGGGGCTGTACACTGTGACTTCTGCACTGAGAGGAAGCTAAGAGCTGTGAAGTCCTGTCTGACCTGCACTGCCTCCTACTGTGAGACACATCTACGGCAGCACTCCTTGGTGCCAGCACTGCAGAGACACACACTGGTGGAGGCCACTGGAAACCTGGAGCACAGACTGTGCTCTCAGCACCACAGAGCTCTGGAGCTGTTCTGCAACACTGACCAGATGCCCATCTGCAGTCTGTGTCCAGCACTGACACACAGAGGACATGATGTGGTCTGTTCTGGGCCTGGGACACAGGTAAGGGTTATAATCCACCTTAGCCCAGTTGTTTAGTGTAACCTGTGTTTAGTGTATAAGTAAAAGCTCTTTCCTGGAGGGAGATTTGCCGTATACATCTGTAGAAATGCAGTCCACTCCTACTCTCATTTTCCTTTGAAATTCATTAGCAGGAAGTAGTAAACCAGGAAGTAATGGAAACAAGGAATATTCAGAGTAACACTATTACATACAGCAGTGAGATGTTTGTCTTGAATTAGATGTTGAAATGAAAGCAGTTGATCTTGCACAGGAAATTCTTTTGCTTGATAATCCTGGCTGTTATGGTGCTAGAAGAAAGAGATTAGCATAATACCAGAACATTTGTTACAAGTTCTTATAAATTCTTAACAAATCAATAATATAAAATCAGTGCTATTTTTTACGATGTTCATAGCAGTTGTAAACTCTTATCGAGAAAATACAGTGTTATAACTAGGAGTTAGTCCTTGGAGCTTTTCTCTCCAGTTTGGATGTTCCCCATCTTAATTGAATCATCTGTTATTTGAAGAAATTTGACTTTTTTCACCCAAGATACAGTAACTTAGAGCATTTGAGCAGTAAAAATGTAGCTTTTGTTGTATTTTACTTTGTAATGGATTAAAACTGATTGATGACTGTTGTGACTGTTTCTTAATTTGCTCAATGATTCCTTCGCTGTCCACCTCAGCTTAATGTAAGGTGAGCAATCTGACACAAAATGGCTGCCGTGTATCACCCAAGTGGGTGCTACACAAGCATGTATGCCATTCAATACTTTTTTGGTGTATTATTCATGTGATTTTATTACATTATCACGTTCATGGTTGACAAGTGATGAAATCTGTCAAAACCTTCATCATTCAATGTACGGCTATTGAGTTTATTCCATCCCTGTTGTGTCCTGTTCATGCATTGTTGAACTAACCCAACAGCTTTGTCTGTTTATGTGTTTTGTTTGTCCTTATATAATGCTATACAATGATTCCTACGCCAAGAGAGTTGATGAATGGATCGTTCAGCATAATCTCACACAGGCATCAGCAGGAGGTGGGTGTCATGTGATCTTCCATGTGTCATGTGATTCTGTGGTCTTTGTGGTTTACTGTTGGTGAGTAGATCTCGTGTCGTGCCCACGGTCAGGGTGCCAGTGGTTCACAGCGATGGTGGGAACCCACCCTACCTGTCTTGAAATGTGGAGCAAGGAGTCTTAACACATGTGCGTTCAGTGAAACCTGGTGGCGCAATGAGAAAGAGCCCCCCTAAGCCCCCGCGGTGGGCATGCAGCGGTCCTGACGTGCTCATCGGTCATCAGACCTGAGTGTAGGACCAGAAGACTAATCTAGTAGCTGGTTCTCTCCAAAGTTTCCCTCAGGATAAAAATTAATTTATGATTGCTAGAATGCAGGGTTTTCCCTCACTGAAATGCGTAAGGGGTTTCTCCCTCTTGTCGTATGACTGCTAATGCTTGTTGTAAACTGTAAACTGAGTTTAGCCTGCAAATTTTAGTGTCAGCCACTTGAAAATTGAGCCAAATGTTCTGTTTACCGCAGTTTGTCACATTTGTATACAAAACCAGTCTGCAGATGAGGAAAAGTGTTGTGCACATCAGTTATCTTGGAAGGCATTGCTAATAGTAGGCCACATTCAGCAGGCCTAGTGATACTTAGCCTCAGTAACAAAGCTGTCCTTGAGTTTGATTATCACAAGTTGAGCTTGCTAATGTTGTCCTTTAGTCCTGCATCATTTCTATTACATAGCAAGACTTCACCTCAAGTATACAATCTCTGTACTCCACCCACCCCTGCTTATATTCTCCCTCTTTCTCTCTCTTTATTACTCTCACTCCTCCAGTCCCCCCTCCTCCAGGAGCGATAGCGTTCCCCACAGTGGGGTCAGACTCTGTGTCTCTGAGCTGGGGGTCTCCTGAAGGGATGGACACACAGTCTCTGAGATTTAGAGTGACCTACACCAGTGACACAAAGCAACGCAGCTTCAATGTCAGAGGGCTCAATCACATTAACATACAGTCACTCAGTCCAGGGAAAGAATACACCTTCACTGTGGCTACAATTGGGGACAAGGGCACTCAAAGCCAAAGTGTTTCAGCAGCCGTGAGCACAGGTATGACAACATGGCTCTAAGTAGCAGTCCTTCAAATCTACAACAATCTCTGCTGCAGTGTATTAGCATTGATCAGTTATCCATACAGAATTGTACAGAATTAAATGTTTGTTTTTATCACAGTAATCCCTGCACCAGTTTATTAATAAAGCTTTGTGTTTGTCACAGTAATCCCTGCTCCTGTGTATTAATAAAGCTTTGTGTTTGTCACAGTAATCCCTGCTCCTGTGTATTAATAAAGCTTTGTGTTTGTCACAGTAATCCCTGCTCCTGTGTATTAATAAAGCTTTGTGTTTGTCACAGTAATCCCTGTTCCTGTGTGTTAATAAAGCTTTTTGTTAACTGCAGTAAGCCCTGCACCAGTGGGGCTGACAGTGGACTCTGTGACTGTGACATCATTCTCTCTGCGCTGGAGTGAGCCGCATGGACTGGACCAAACTCCCAGTTTCTTAGTGTCCATCTGCAGGCCTGGGACACAACCACAGTTAATCTCCACTGAGCTCCACAGCACTGTCCTCTCAAACCTGCAGCCAGGCCGTCAGTACACTGTGAATGTCTGCACTGTGCTGGAAAATGGGGAACAGAGTGAGGCCGTCTCCAAAACCCTCTATACAGGTAAGAGCGCCATCTACAGGTTGCCTGTGCTGATACTGCTAGCAGGAAGCAGAACTGAGATCTGATCATATCTGTCTTTATCGAGCCTGTTATCCCTTAACCAGCTCTGTTATACTAAAGAAATATTGAGGAAAGGCCGTGGTATACCATAAAAACAACTCTATGGTAGTGAAGTAATAAGGAGGAAAGGTTTGATTATGAATGTTGGTGGATGTTTGTAATCTGTCTCTGCCTTTAATGCTTTATTGCCTTTTTAAAATTCATTAATGGGAAATTAAGTCTTTAGTCCTTCCAGTTGTGGGTTATTCACAATGTTATTACATTTGATTATGTGCAGTCGGGGTGTAACGGTTTATTGTGCCGCGGTGAACTGCGGTAAGATGGTTTTCATCGTGGAGTTTGGTCGGTTCAGAACGGTTCATGAGGATGTCCTTCATTGTTTTCAAAATATTTTTGTTGCAATTATCTTTGCAAGAATACTGATTGATTCTAACTTTTACACATATGCAGAGGCATACAATACAATACATTTTCATCGGAGAGCGTACAGCGTTTTCAGCTTTGGTGGACACACGGCCTTATTGTTGGGAAATTACTGTGAATTTTAAGGAATCTGCACCTTTAATTGATGGTGTTACTTTAATGTCAACATTTGAGGGTGAAAGACATGAATTCCTGTTGCACACACACAGATTTATTCTGAAACACGGTGTGCTGGACTGACAGTGAGATGTGCTGTGTCCTTACACATACATCAGGTGCAAAGAGCGCTGGGTGCCATTACCATTTACACTGTGGGAGTGGCTTAACTGGGCCCCATGGACACTTTAGGGAGGGGCTAGACTGGATTCCTCTCTCTGTACAATTTACTCTATGGGAGGGGGTAGACTGGACCCCATTGCTCATTTCTACTCACAGGTAATACACTGGCACTCATAATAACTATGCTGATATCCCTCAGAGCCCTCCCCACCAGAGAGCCTGAAGATCTACTTTGTGAGTGCGACATCAGTCTGTCTGTCCTGGGACAGTCCCACAGACATGGAGGGAGTCCCGTACACATTCAGGGTGACCTGGGGAGAATCCACAGGGCAGAGAAAGTCCATCAGAACAGATGAGAACCTCATAGTCCTCTCCCATCTGACACCTAGAACTGAGTACAGCATCTCAGTCTGTACTGTACTACAGAGCACCGGTCTGGAGAGTGAACCTGTCCACACCACCATCTGCACAAGTAAGTAGCATCCACCTGACTATCTGTTGTACACTTAATATGAGTCTTAATATGAGAGTTTTAGGACTTACAGAAAATTACTTAAAATTTAGTAAGTATACTACAAAATGTGGAGTAGTAAAGGAGTGTATATTTTCTTCAGGCTTTACATTGCGGTGCATTGTGGGAGGTTTTAGTTATTTTAAGCAAATTACTGTTAAAATGAATCATTAGGATTTATAGTACAAAACTGTCATATTTACAGTAATCCATACTGTTAAAAGAAAACATTCAGAATGTCAAATTTAACGCATGCAATTAATTTTAAAAATCATAACATGTTATTATTATTATTTTATCACATTGACACATTCATTGTTAAACCAGGTAGACTTGGGAAAAATCACAGGTTGTTGTTACTTGGGATTGGAATCACCAGGAACCTTCTGATACGATATTATCATGATACGTAGGTGCCGATAGGATTTGTATTGCGATTTGTTTGGTATCACGATTCTATAAATATCCTGAATCGATATTACTGATATGATTAGTAGTTTGTCAGTTGTTTTTTTGGGTTACAATTTTAAAACCTTGAACCATGTAAAAAAAGAAAGGAGAATCACACCTCTAAAGCTTTGTTTCAGGCATAGACAGCTGCACACCTGAACTGAACAGAACTCATGAAATGTAGCCTTCTCCTGTTACATTCTTTTTTCCCCCACAAACTTTGTGGTAACCGCGAGTGATAAGCATGTTGATGAAGATGGCCTAAAAGTAAATGTGTATAATATCTCAGTGATTGTAATAGCACCCCTACAGTCCCCTCCAGCTTGTGGCTCAACCACTTGCCAAAGCAAACCTACCCCTTGGTTCACAGTAACACAGTGTCAATGTTAAACACAATGCTGGTTCTGATGTGAAACTGCAGGAGACTGTAGAGGGGGAAATTAATAAAGTACAAAATAAAGTGACTGACTAAAAGTCAGGCACCCCACTGTGGGCATTCTCACTAACGTGCACATTTTCCTATTCAGATGCTGAACCTCAGAGAAGACCCTCCTTGCGAGGTAAGGGTGTGGGCCTTCTGTGGGCGTGTTGAGGGGGTGGAGCACTTCATAGTCAGGATGTTTCTCAGAACTTCACTGGCCAATCAGGAGGAGGGAGGATGCTTTCACTCACAGTTTAACCTGCCTCCAAAGGCAGGATTATTAAATAAATGATGTTACCTGGTAAAATAGCCTGGTGAAAACTATTCAGGTGTTTAGATATGAAGGATAGAGCTTGAGGAACATTTTTATTGGGTTTTGCTATATGGTGACATGAAACCACACATGTTTAAGCCATAAAACAGTGGTGAGGAAATAAGACAACAAACCACACAAACAGAAGCTGGGTCCCTAATCATTAGGCAATTAATTATGGGACATGGAAACACAGTAGAACTATTTTTATTGTTGGTGCAGAAATTACCAGAGTTTATACATGTGTGTGTGTGTATATATATATATATATATATATGTGTGTGTGTGTGTGTGTATACAGCTCTAGAAGAAATTAAGAGACCACACCAAATTTTTCAGCATCTCTACATGTGTGGCAACCATTCCATTCCAACACAAGCACACCTCACTCTGCTTAATGAGATACTTTTTAGGTGATCACCTGAACCAAATCTTATTTAACGAGGAAAAGTATAAAAACAGCTGCTGTGGTCATTACTAACCTCGTGCAAATATTTACATTCACTACAATAACGCAGAGCCAGCCCGAAGGTTTTAAACGCTATGGGCAGCTCACAGCAGCTGCCTCTCAAACCATCTTTTCCTTCCTTCTTTTCCCCCATGAGCTCCCGCACAGGCTTAAATAAATTAAATAACCTACCCAACCTACACCATTAACTAGGCCATACCACGTTAAATACATGATGATTTCGAGCTGGATGCAGAAAAACAATTAAAAACATTAAACAAAAACATACTCAGCAACAGTTATGTACCTATACTGCAGAAAGGAAAGGAGAACAAAAGCAGCACAACATTTCCCTCCCTTGATTTCAGACAATACACATAACATAAATTCCACCTTAAATGCTAGCAGTGGACCCCAGCACACTGTCAATAGGGAGCTCTGCATCTTTAAAAGAAGTGTGCATGAAAGTGAATGGACATACCTGCTGGTAAAATATATCCACTACAGAATGTCACAAAAAGAATGTGTATCTCAGTGATTGTAATTGCACCCCTACAGTCCCCCCCCAGCTTGTGGCTCAACCACTTGCCAAAGCAAACCTACCCCTTGGTTCACAGTAACACAGTGTCTGTGTTAAACACAATGCTGGTTCTGATGTGAAACTGCAGGAGACTGTAGAGGGGAAACTCATTAAGTGCAGAATAAACTTACTAAATGTCAGGCACCTCACTGTGGGCATTCTCACTAACATGTACATTGTCCTTTTCAGGTTCTGTAGCTCTGGGAATATCCTTCATGCGAGGTAAGGGTCTGAGCGTTCTGTGGGCGTGTTGAGGGGGTGGAGCAGTTCATCTTTAAGTGGGCTGGAGCACTGCATAGTCAGGATGTTTCACTGGCCAATCAGGAGGAGGGAGGATGCTTTCACTCTCAGATAAATGTTACCTGATCAAACAGCCTGGTGAAAAGTATCCAGATATTTAGATATGAAGAATAGAGCTTGAAGAAAATTTTACTTTGGTTTTGCTAGATGGTGACATTAAAATACACATTTAAGCCATAAAACAGTGGTGAGGAAATTTGTGAGTTGTTAATTTGTATTAAAGACCAGAAAACAAATTTTGAATTTAATACTTTACTGACTAGCTGTTAAGTACACAACATAGCTTACATTGCCTCAAACCAGAAGGATGCATGCATGCGCATTACCCTACAATAATTGAACAGAAGTACCGTAAATACAAGCACATTGGCGCAATACCAAAAGGTAAACTTAACAATCTCCCTCTCTTTTTTAATGAAAGAAAACTAAAGCAAAAAAGTCTGGGAGATAGGTTCAATAAAAATGTCTTTTGTAGTCAGGATGCTTTATTTCAAAAGCCATGTGCCCTTATGGAGTGCCTTTTGAAGCACAAGTGCTGATGCTCCTTTTTAGTCAAGCAGTCAGAAAGCTGTTCTTTTGTAGCTGACCAAAGAACACATTGTATCTTCTGAGCTTGGATCAGCTCATTGATGCTGCTGATCTCCAGACGTAGACTTTTCTCAGTGATGAATTTTGTGGATTTGATCTCATCAATCAGTGAGTATTTGTCAGTGACGCATGTTATGGGTAACACATGTCCATTAACCTCACCTGTGGTCAGCTCAGAGAGCAGTGTTGTCAGGAACACGCCATTGTCAGTTCCATCAGCAAGTTGTCAGTTCCATCAGAAAGAGCTACTGTGTTTTTCCAGCAAGTGTACTACGTGCAACTCTTCTGATCCTTTTTGACTGCCTGCAGATGGGGGAGAATTTTCCTTCCTGACCCGTTAGCATGATGAGGTGTCCACCTTGGGTGCCTCCCTCTGGGAGATTGCCTAGTGATGTGTCACCGAAAACGACTAAGTTGAGAGAGTCATTTTTTCCCAGTTGTTGGAATTTCAAAGTTATGTGATCAGTTTTCAGTTTCCTAACAATCTTGTTAGCCTCGTGTAAACTTTGTACTGTTAAGTGTTTTGTGGAGTATGCTAAATTGCATGCATCAAACATCACATCAGGTCTACTCTGTCCTGCAACCCAGAAAATCTGACGAATCTTTGATCTTAGCTGTTCAGTCTCAGGTCCAGTGAGAGGAGCATCATGTTGTAGAGCTCTCGAGGAATCAGTGTGAATGGGATGGAGATTCTGGATGTAGCCCTCTTGCTGCATCAAGATAGCCCTATTAACAGTGGTGAGTTCCATGCCAACACAACAGAAGTTATCTATCTCTTCATGACCAGCCTCAAAATCAGCCTTCAGCTGTGGAATCACTGTAGCTGCAAAGTCGGTTCAGCCAGCCCAAATAAAGTCATCAACGTGACACGCAAGTATTCCATTAACATTGCAGTCTTGATCTATCTAGTAAAACACAGCAGGATCAACCTGTGACACTCTGCCCCCTGTTCTTTGCATTGTGCCTTTCACTCTGCTGTACCAGTAAAGTGAAGCATCAGCCAGGCCATAGACACATTTCTTGAGCTTCCAAACTTCACCCTCACTGTTAGCTTCAGGAGGAGGGTGAATATAAATGTCTCTTGACAGCTCAGCTCCTTGGAGAAATGCAGATTTGGAGTGTAGTCTCCATTGGTTTTGGCAAATTACTGCCAAGAGTAATCGGAGGGACTCTGAAGCACATGTAGGTGAGTCCTATGGAAGTTCCTTATGTCCAGTTCTTTAAAACCTCCTGCAATTAGGCACACTTAAGGAACTATGTCACTCTGGGTCTCTTTCAAAGTGCAAACCCATCTTGTAGAGACCCGCTTTTGTCCAACATCAGTGATCTCCTCAAACACACCATTATTCTTCCAATTGCTGAGCTCATTTTGCTTTGCAGAATCAAATGACACCTCACTCATTACCAGGACATCATCCTCACTGATGCCAAGGCTGGGTTCTGGATTTTCCACAGGATCAGTGTAAAGATTATTAACTTTTGATAGGTCAGCTGTCCCCAATGTGCCTGAAATGAAAGCTGGTTCAGAGTATCGAAGGTTGTACCAGTGCCCTTGTTTTCCTTCTGCTTTCCCTGCATGCTCAAGGACTTCAGCAGTATGTTTAGTTCCCCTGTCACAGTCTGTCCTGCCTTCAGATTGAGTCTTTCTGTTTGTCTTATCATTTGAGGAGGGACATGCTCTTCTTCCTCTGTATCGTCAACGTCACCATCCACATCATGGGCTGTAATTTTGTATCCATTTCCCGGCATGAGAGGGATATCTGCAGCGATGGATTCAGTGTCATGCATGTCTTAGCCACATTTTTCTTCATTCTGCTTGGGTTGCAGAAGATCCCGTTCCGCTTCCTCCACATTTTGTGCATTCACTTTGCGAAGTCTGGAGTGATGTACTTGAACGTAGGTGCCACCATGCCTCACAAATATCACTATACCATCCTGGCCAATGACAGTGCCAGGGCCTTTCCATTCAGCACAGTCAGTGCGCTCGTAGTACAGTTTGTCATCGGTTTCATATTTCTCACCAGAAGGACGAAGTTGTTTTCTTAGAGCCCTTCGTATTCTTTCAGAGCATTCTGCTTCTGTGAAGGTCTTTCACGCTGCATGCTGAGCAGAGATGTGTTTTCCAACCCAGGCACTCATTGTTGTCCCCTCAATTGCAGGTGGGTCAATCAGCACAGAGGGGAGATTTGGGTTCTGTCCAAACATGGTATGGGCTGTAGCCATAGACATTGTGCATAGAGTTCTTTTCCATTAAGGCCCAGGCAAGTGCTGTTTCCCAGTCACAGGCATTGTTCTGCTTAACCTTAAGCAGAGTTTCAGTGAGTGTGTGATTGTGCCTCTCAAGGAAGCCATTGCTCCGAGGGCTGTATGCAGCTGTTGTCTTTATCTCAATGTTGAAATTTTCAGCCATTTCTCTGACTTCATCATTATTGAATTCTCCACCATTGTCACTATACAGTCTCTGTGGCGGTTCATGGACTCTTATCCAGTCATGAATGAAATGTTTCACAATTTCTGAAGATTTCTTTGTGTCAAGAATGCTTCCAGCACTGAAACGTGTGAAATGGTCAATTATGTGTAGGTACGAATAAGCTAGGCCCTAGTTCTTGTAAGTCTACTGCAACCGTTTCATTGTATTTTGATGCCAGGGGCAAACCAACAGCGGGCTTGGGTTGAGGTCTGCTGTATTTCTTACAAGTCACACAGCTGCTCACTATCTGCTTTAGGATAGAGACATCGTCACCTTCTTTGTTACCTGCGATACTCAACAGCCTTTGAAGTTTGTCCACAGACGTATGCCCAAACAGCTTGTGTAGCTTTTGCAGGATTTTATGCTTTTCCTTTTAGGGCAGGGGTGTCAAACTGCAGTCCTGGATGGCCGCAGTGGTAGCTGGTTTTTGGTGTGTTTTAGCACTTAATTGAATAATTAAAATCACTGGTTGGCTAAAGAGTCCACACACCTTGTTTCCAAGGCCTAAAATGGCTGCCAATCGAAGGGAAAGAACAAAAACCCGCAGCCACTGCGGCCCTCCAGGACTGGAGTTTGACACCCCTGTTTTAGGGCATATTTTCTGTCACTGTTAGATTTGCCTTTTCACTTTCAACCGCATCATCATGGCACTCTCTGTCTTGAATGTTGTAACAACAATGTCCTGAGCTGGTCAATTCAAGTGTGACTGGTTGTTTGAATATGACTGCTTTGTCATTTTTAATTTCTAGGACTGCCCCAGCTTTAAGGGATGCTTTGCTCAATAGCAGAGGGATGTCAGCTGGGACCACATCCGTTTCAATCAGGCACTTTGTCTGACTAATCTTTGCCGGAACTTTAACTCTCATAGTGGAGTGAACAACTCTACCATCCCGAAATTTGAAAGCCCTGTGACTTGGAGCATTGGACATGTTCACCACCTCACTGGGATTCAGTTCACTTACATAATGATCCAGCCATTTGTTTCCACAGACTGTGCATGTGGATGCAGTGTCAATGAGGGCAGATCCTAAAGACTCAATAAAGATCTCTGTGTCAGAACAATAAAGATCTCTGTGTCAGAAAGAGGATCACTGGCAAGTAATGTGATGTTTACTTATTCAACCATGTCATCTGACTTTTCATTGTCCTCCATAAGTTTCACATTCTCGCTTTTTTGTGAGCAATCCTTTGCCCAATGAAAAGTGCTTTTGCAAATAGCACATTTCATTCTTTTACCATACTTGTCCAAAGGATTTGTGCCTTTCAATGGCGCCCTTTCATGGCCGGTTTGAGGTCACAATATATCTCCTCTCCTTTGCTTGATGACATATGCACTATCTTGCTTAATCAGAATTCCCACAGGAGTTGGTGCAACAGTTTCACCAAAAATCCATTTTAATGCAAAGGTGCATCAATGCATCGATGCAAAGGTAAGGTCTGCAGTTGCTGTTAAGACTAGCTGCTTGTCCTTCATATCCAAAATGGCGGAATCAAACATTTTTAAGCTAGCACTGCATCAGGGAGAACAATGTTGTGCTTCTTAATCCAGTTATATCTCTATTCAAAATCAAAGATGAAGTCCGCCATGGACAAAACAGTGCATTTGCTTATACTGTCAAAGTCTGTGTATGCCTCGTAGGCATGGTCTTTCTCTTCTTTTAGAAGTCAAACCCCGCGACTAACGTATCCATACCGTCATCATTGTCCAAATCCCCTGCCAGAATTTCCAGAGCTTTTTCTCTTGCTCATTCCATGAGTGACCATGCAACAGCTAACGCTTGCATTTTCTCATGTAGCTCCATAATCTTTTTCCATATTTCAAGCTCATTCTTCCAACTTTCATTCGACCCTTTTCCGTCGAATTCTGGGGGGACCTTGTAGTTGACTTTAGCCATCCTCTGCTACCGATGTTAATTTGTATTAAAGACCAGGAAATGAATTTTGAATTTAATACTTACATAAATGAATTAATAATTAATAATAATAATTAATTATCACATAGGCGCAATATCAAAAGGTAAACTTAACATGAGTGAGTCAAGCAGCAGCCAAATCACTTGCAGTGGCCATTTCAGCAAATCCAAAGTACAGGATGCAGCTTTATCCAGGCTGTTTTATCAGGGAACACTCCTTATTTAAAAGGTGTAAGCAGAGAGTTGGACAGTGTCCTACCAGTTCCTGATTGCATGGTGTAGTTTAGTAAAACTTGTCAACTACATCAGAGGTACAGATTTTCTATTTTTAAACAGCTAATTACAGAAATACTGAACAGACTGAAAATGTGTTTGCAACATAACTCCTCTGCTTTTTTTTATAGAGGAAATGGCCCATATTTATCATTACATCTAAAAAAACTAAAACCCAGTCAAATTTGGAAGTGAACTAATAACAGGTTTTGCCAGAAATTTATTTTTTTTTGGAAATCACAGCCAAGAAGCAAATATTGTTTGGAAGTTTAAAAAGTGGTACGAAAGGCAATGCCAAAAATTCAGTGTGGAAAAGGATTCTCTCTCAACATTGTCGTAAATGACAACAAACACCGATGGAGGTTGGGTCCCTAATCATTAGGTGTTCTGTTTTGGCAGTCAAAACAAAGCATTATGGGACACGGAAACAGATAACTACTATTTTGATTGGTGCGCAAATTACCAGAGATTAAGGCTCGACTTGACACAGTACTGATACTGAGGACGATGAACAATAAACAAGATGATCCAGCTTAATCGATGATACAATGAGTGTGCACTGATACAGTGTCCGCTGGTATGTTTGTTTATAGAGCCGGGTCACGTACTAGTTTCCAAGCTTAAGGCTGATAGTTGGTTGTTGTGTGAGAAACACCAGCATTTTGTCTATTGTCACACTCTTTGTTTACAACACTAAAATTCTTACTGGACCATGACATAAGCACTAGCAGGTAAATGCCAACCTGCCTTAGCCATTAGCACTAAGAGCACTTGCAAGAACAACGACTAGAACGCGCAGAGGACTGGTTTCTGCCCAGTTTCATTCCTGGAAAATACACAGAGAGCTCAGTAAAGTATGGTATTCTAACCCTCACTGAAAAACACCATTGCTAGCGGTGATGTAAATGTAACTTAGGTTCAGAAGTGGGTGTGTACATGATTGTATGTTTGTCTCTTATCACATATCATCTTGAACTTTGGGGAAAAGTGAAGTCAGAAAATCATGGAAGAGGTAAAATAGGACTAGAAATCCCAAGATACGGCCCTTTGAAATTTGGCGCCTTGAGGGTGCTATTTATTTTGATGTAAAGCGTGACTGTCGTAAGGTAACGGGACCCAACACTGGTGAAGACAGTGACACGCATCAGACCAAAATGTAGTGGAAAGGTGATGTTTATTTACAAGCCAAGTGCAGGAAAGTGCAAAAAAAGGAAAAAATCTCAGCAATGAACTGACTACAAAAACAAACAAAAAATAAGGAAAAAATATGCATTTTACACACACACACACACACACACACACAGGGGTCCAAAAGTCTGAGACAACTAGAGGATGAGCTTCTATTTTTTATTCTTTAATAATTTAATTACATTTTTTTCATTACCAATTATATTAACAATTTGAGTGAAAGGTTGAATCTTTGAAAAATTTACATGAATTTCCAAAACCTGCAAAACCTGATGACCCGTGTTATCACATGGCCTTTAAGCGCCTAAAACTTTCTTGGCCTTTAAGTGCCCCCATAAATGTTCAGTGGGTTCTGACCTTTTCTCCAAAGGTTTTGACAGGGTCAATGTCACAAATATGCTTAAATTTCACCTAGACATAGTGCAGAATCTTAATTTCTCTTCATTTTAAATGTCATAATTTTTCTTTGTTTGAAATGTTTTGTTTCAAAATTCTTAAAACTTCCTGATTGTTTCCAGGTTTACATGAAAAAGCTGTAAAAATGTTCAATGTGGTCTCAGACTGTTGGACCTCACTGTGTGTGTGTGTGTGTGTGTGTGTGTGTGTGTATACATCTATACATCTTTACATTTACTACAATGGCACAGACCCAGCCCAAGGGTTTTAAACGCTATGGGCAGCTCACCCCGTGAGCTCCCGCACAGGCTTAAAAAGCTACCCAACCTACACCATTAACTAGGCCATACCACCTTAAATACATGATGAGGAAGAGTTGGATGCAGAAAAACAATTAAAAACATTAAACAAAAACATACTCAGCAACAGTTATGTACCTATACTGCAGAAAGGAAAGGAGAACAAAAGCAGCACAATGTTTCCCTCCCTTGATTTCAGACAATACACATAACATAAATTCCACCTTAAATGCTAGCAGTGGACCCCAGCACACTGTCAATAGGGAGCTCTGCATCTTTAAAAGAAGTGTGCATGAAAGTGAATGGACATACCTGCTGGTAAATTATGCCTACTGGCTGAATCATGAACAGACTACATTTCCATTCTTACACTAAATAGACTTGGGGGGCTGTAAAGAAAACACTGCACAATGTAAAACAACATGCACGTTTTCTTTCACATATGCTGCATCATACAAGTTTAAAAAAACATAAAACACTTTTTAAAAAAACAAACACAAAAGAAACTAAAATTTTAATGCACTCATGCCCAACAGCTGTAAAGACTGCAGTGTATAACTGTTGCTTTTTTGTTTTAATAAAAAGAAAACTAATAACCAAATGCACAATAAAGTCCAGAGCTGACACACATATAGTTAAAGCTGCACAAGGTGCTTGCTGCTGCATTGTCACAGTGACTTTGTGGTAACCGTGAGTGATAAGCATGTTGATGAAGATGGCCTAAAAGCAAATGTGTATAATATCTCAGTGATTGTAATAGCACCCCTACAGTCCCCTCCAGCTTGTGGCTCAACCACTTGCCAAAGCAAACCTACCCCTTGGTTCACAGTGTCTGTGTTAAAACACAATGCTGGTTCTGATGTGAAACTGCAGGAGACTGTAGAGGGGAAACTCATTAAGTGCAGAATAAACGTACTAAAAGTCAGGCACCTCACTGTGGGCATTCTCACTAATGTGCACATTTCTCCTTTTCAGATGCTCTACCTCGGACAATGCGCATCTTTCTCGGTAAGGGTCTGAGCCTTCTGTGTGCGTGTTGAGGGGGTGGAGCAGTTCATCTTTAAGTGGGCTGGAGCACTGCATAGTCAGGATGTTTCACTGGCCAATCAGGGGGAGGGAGGATGCTTTCACTCTCAGATAAATGTTACCTGATCAAACAGCCTGGTGAAAAGTATCCAGATATTTAGATATGAAGAATAGAGCTTGAAGCAAATTTTACTTTGGTTTTGCTAGGTGGTGACATTAAAATACATTGAAATACACATTTAAGCCATAAAACAGTGGTGAGGAAATACAACAAGAGTGAGTTGTTAATTTGTATTAAA
Organism: Albula goreensis; assembly: GCA_022829145.1. Taxonomy (NCBI): domain Eukaryota; kingdom Metazoa; phylum Chordata; class Actinopteri; order Albuliformes; family Albulidae; genus Albula; species Albula goreensis. Next base: position 3,560,601 of record CM040758.1, read on the forward strand.
GACCATGGAACAAATTTTGAATTTAATACTTTACTGACTGTCAAGTACACGACATAGCTTCCATTGCCTTGAACCAGAAGGATGCATGCATGCGCATTGTCTTACTATAATTGGAACAGAAGTACCGCAAATACAATCACATTGGCGCAATACCAAAAGGTAAACTTAACAATCTCCATCTCTTTTTTTTAATAAAACAAAACAAAAGCAAAACCCAAGTCTGGGAGATAGGTTTAATAAAAATGTCTTTTGTAGTCAGGATGCTTTATTTCAAAAGCCTTGTGCCCTTATGGAGTGCTTTTTGAAGCACAAGTGCTGATGCTCCTTTTTTAGTCAAGCAGTTGGCAAGAGTTCAGTTAAACTTCCCAACTACATCAGAGGTACAAATTTTCCATTTTTAAACAGCTAATTCCAGAAATACAGAACAGACTGAAAATGTGTTTGCAGCATAACGCCTCTACCTTTTTTATGGAGAAAATGGCCCATATTTATCATTATATCATTACATCTCAAAAAAACTAAAACCCAGTCAAACTTGAAGTGAACTAATAACAGGTTTTGCCAGAAATTTCTCAGTCAAGAAACAAATATTGTTTAGAAGTTTAAAAAGTGATATAAAAGGGAATGCAAAAAATACAGTGTGGAAAAGGATTATCTCTCAACAGTGTCGTTAATGACAACAAACACCGATGGAGGTTGGGTCCCTAATCATTTGGTTATTAATGTGTTCTGTTTTGCCAGTCAAAATTATTATGGGACACGGAAACAGATAACTACTATTTTGATTGGTGCAGAAATTACCAGAGATTAAGGCTCGATTTGACACAGTACTGATACTGAGGACGATGAACAATGAACGAGATGATACAACTTACTCAATTATACAATGAGTGTGCACTGATACAGTGTCCGCTGGTATGTTTGTTTACAGAGCCGAGTCACATACTAGTTTCCAAGCTTAAGGCTGATGGTTGTTGTATGAGAAACACCAGTGTTTTGACTATTGTCACACTCTTTGTTTACAACACTAAAATTCTGACTGCACCATGAGATAAGCACTAGCAGGTGAATGCCAACCTGCCTTAGCCATTAGCACTAAGAGCACTTGCAAGAACAACGACTAGAACGTGCAGAGGACTGGTTTCTGCCCAGTTTCATTCCCGGGAGATACACAGAGAGCTCAGTAAAGCATGGTATTCAAACCCTCACTGAAAAACACCATTGCCAGTGGTGATGTAAATGTAACTTAGGTTCAGAAGTGGGTGTGTACATGATTGTATGTTTGTCTCTTATCACATATCATCTTGAACTTTGGGGAAAAGTGAAGTCAGAAAATCGTGGAAGAGGTTGGACTATTAAAACCTGATGGGAAGTCCAAAAGTTTGACATGGTCTTTGTCAAATTATCTTTTACTCACAGTTTCAAAAAGGACCATTGTTCTTTTGCTTTCCGTAGCGGTAAACTGAACATTACTTGAAAACGTTGCTTTTGTTGAGCCATCCACTTTAAAATCTGTCAATAATGCTATTAACATAACTTTGTACCCTGTGTGATGTATTAATGTTTCATTTGCATATCTGTTAACATAAACATCTGAATACAGGTTACACACCACAGTCTAAATATTTTCTGAATCTCTGCAGAGTGTACGATGCTGCACTGCTTTTTGGGTCCACCCAATCTGTGCGTGTGTGTGCTGAGAGTTTACATGAGATTTGATCTTACCCACGGACACCTTCAAAATAATAACTGCCAAGCGTATATTCAGTTTATGATCACATTTGGTTGTGGAATCATTTCATAAATCAGGAAGGCATCCCTTCAATTAGGACTAAAGATACACTGAGTGTGATGCTGAGAAATTTGCCCTAAAAATGAAAAAATATGGTATGGCACAGCTAAATGACTGGGATAGATCACCCTTAATCAGTAAGGTCACTCTGAGAGCAATATTATTTGGAGTATTATTCCTCTGGAATATTATTTAGGGGCCACAGTTTCTACTCTCAGGTAATTCATTGGCACTAACAGCAATTATGCTATTCTCCCCAGGCATGATACCAGAAAAGGTGAACATTGTCTTTGTGAGTAGAACTTCAGTCTGTCTGTCCTGGGAAAGACACCCCTACCTGGAGGGAGTCCCCCAGACATTCAAGGTGACCTGGGGAGAATCCACTGGGCAGAGAGAGTCCAACAGAACAGATGAGAACTTCACAGTCCTGTCCTACCTGAGACCTGGGACTGTGTACAGCATCTCAGTCTATACTGTAATACAGAGCACTGGTCAGGAGAGTGAACCTGTCCACACCATTGTCTGCACAAGTAAGTAACACCCCATCTGTCTGCCTGTTATACACACCCTACATCTTATGGGCCATCTTCTGAACGTGTTTCTAATTTTGGTTTCACTTGTATGAGTTTATTCATTTTTTGCATGCTTGTTCACATGTATGTTTAATGTCCTATTTACAAACACTATTATTATGTTCACGTTTATGTTGAATTCTCCAACTTTATTTTTCTAGACCTATGAGAGCATGTATGAGAGTGGATAAGTACACATATGCACTCTGAACACAAAATTTTGGAATTCTGACAGTAATAGTCATCTTCGTTTGTCTGTGTGTGGACTGCATGTGATTTGTTTGTTTTTCTCTTTTAATTAAATAGACTGTGTTGTACTTGCCATCAGCATTTCACTTTCATTTTCAGTTACATGCGATCCAGGGAGGTTGGCCTGGATATGCTTGTGACTGGATAGCCATAGGGAAGCACTGTATTGCTAAAGGGAGTGTTTGTCGTAAATGCTTTTGTATTTTATTTCCATTTTTGAGTATGTGTATAATTGTGTATACACCAGTTCTCAAATGAGATATTGGTCTGGCTAAGGTCCATACAAATTAGTTTGGGTTTGGGGCGTTGTCAGTTGGCAAAGAGATCAATGATTTTGAATTCAATTGGCTCAATCTACAATTAATTACAAAAACAAAACAGATGGCATAGAAGCTGAAGACCAAAGTAATGCTCTGTTCTATGTAAACATTACTACTACTCGTTTTACTGAGTCAGTCTTTCAAACTGTTAACCATACTGACCTGACTCTTCAAGTTTAGACTCTTTTCTTTGGATCACCAAATGCTGCCCCTCTGATGGCCAATTCATCCTCATGTCACCCCACTTGAGCTGCTCTGCCAGTAGAGTGCAGTTATGAGCAGCTGTATACAAATAAACTGGGCCTGAAATAAAGCAGTGTATCATTCAAAAATATTAGATAATTTTGCTCACCAAGGTATGCAAGAAGTCTTGGTCCTAGTGCTATGATGGTGAAGTCTGCTGTTCTCTGAAAGTGAGTGTGTGTAAAAATAAAGGAATACATAAATACATAAAGTATGTGAATAGGACATCTTTACCGTAATGCTTTATATATATAAAAAAACAGTGGCCACTACTACTTGTGCTGTAGTACTACTACAGGCCACTACTCCACCACAGCCATCTGACTGCACTGCCAAAGTGGAGCTGCTGTCAGATCTGGACAAGCCGGCAGATTAACAGAATGTGCAGATATCAGCAGGGAGGAGATACAGGGGGAGAAATGGAAATGTACAGCCCCTTTATTTGCTCAGTAACTTTACAGTAGTGGAGGGGAGGCTGTTATGTGGCAATTTGCAGAGAAACTCCAGAGTTTTAACTTAAGTCAGATTATTTTGTAAGCAAAAAATAATTACTACACCAAGAGGTACGCATATACATTTTAGTAACTAATGTATATTTCTTAGACATGCATGTAACTGCCACCTACTTTGTTGGGCTGACTCACCCTTAGTGTCTGTTAATGGTAGTTAGCAGTCAAGGTGCCTCTACTCTGGAATGGTGATCAAACCTTTACAACCCTATGGAAATCAAAATACAGTCTTCCTTTTAACTGACTTTTGGTACATTTTATTGTTATTGTTGTTTTTAAATGTGTGTTTTGAGTTTTTTTTTTTTGTTCTTATACAATTTTTAAATGTGTGTGTCTTAATTGAGTCTTAATTTTGGTTCTAACGCTTTGCTCTTTTTATTGTGTTGTGTGATCTCTCTTTATTGCTCTGTGTCTCATCTTCATCTTCTCTCTTCACTGCAGAACCGTCTCCTCCAGAGAGGCTGAGAGTGGAGAAGGTGAGGAGAAGATCAGTGAGGCTGTGCTGGGACACACCCACTGATATGGAGAGAGTCTCTTACACCTTCAGCATCACCTACACCTGTGATGGAGAGGAACCCAGAGAACTGACTACTGAATCCAACAGCAATACAGCAGACCTGTGTGATCTGAAGCCAGGAATGGAGTACAGCTTCAGCATCTGCACAGTGCTTCATCACAACAACAGGAGCACAGCCTGTTCAGCACGAGCATGCACACGTAAGTATGAATATGGGGTACAGAGTGAGGGCGCTTCTACAGATGTCTGTAAAAGAGAGTGCCACCTACAGGCTAATACTCCTGTATTATCCTATGTCACAAAGCTGGATTACAGCACTGAACACAAACCTCATGGTAACCAGTGAAATGGTGTCATTACGCCTGTCTGAAATAATGGATCATGTGGAAGACTGCGGATTAGAAATTATTGGTTTTGCTCAGACCAGCCAGTGGCAAATCCAGCCATTTAATGCCCCCCTTCTGTGGTATTTTCAGTCACTAAACAGCTGAGTGTTAAGGCCACAACATCACTTTAGATGACCTCAGTGAGACTGCGATACAGTTTTGTTTGGTATGTTTTTCATTGGTAATTTATTTTGTTATTCTGCAGGAAAGTAGAGAATGAAAGAACTGAGGATTGTGCTTGTGGGAAAGACTTCAGGAGATCTGGAGGTGAACCTCTCTGTGTCTCCATGTGTCTCACATGATTCTTCACCTGGGAAGATTTACACAGTTACCAATGTTTGAGAGTTTTAACAGACATTTGTGTTTGGAATCATCAGGTCTACATCACAATCTATGATAAAACAATGACCTCTTGCTAAAATGACTGCCTGATAGAAATGTGTTCAGCATATATCTGTATTTTAACAGCCTTTTATTTCTTTTTCTGCATTATTTGAAATGTTTATGTTAAATGAACACACTGTAAGATGCTTGTAGTGATAGTCTTAGGAATAATTCTGCATTTATATCTTAACAGCGTAAGTATGTACTACTATTATGCCAAGGATGTATTACTGTAGTGAAGTTTAGGTCTAAGAATCATACATTTTACAATGTTAATCAAAGCAAAGTTTAAACAGATTTTAAAGTGTATGCTAAATATCTCAATAATGTTGAATTTAAAGTAGATTTGTGTGTTTATTCTGTGATTATGATGTGCTGCATTCTGTGAAAGAAGAAATGTAGTATGTGTTCATCTTATTACTTTGCTGCAGTAGTGATACTGTTGCATCTAAAAGTACATAATGTATTCTGAATGAGGGAAAAATCTGTTTGTACTTATGGTTATGTCTTCTCATTGATTGAAAAAGTCTTAAGTCTGGTTTCTATATTTTTGTATTAAGTTAGGTAAACCTGTCAGTTTATTTTTGTAAACCTGTCAGTTTATTTTTGAATTTAATTTTTGGAATTTAATTTGAATTTCACTTGTCACAGAGTGACATGGTTATTCCCATAATCTTCCTTAAGAGGACCTGAGTTTCTGTGTAGAACAGTGACGTTTGTTTAGCTTTTCACCCTCAGAATAGTGCTCATCATTTTCTGAGAATCCCCAGGTGTCAAGCTTAATCCATATGGG